>JBBYHL010000019.1:3562254-3573092 GCA_038381835.1 Adansonia madagascariensis | reverse complement strand
TGAAAGTGGACGATGAACAAGTGGTGACAGGGGAAGCAATAACGACTACTCTGAGGAGGGCCATCAGTTTCTATTCTTCTCTTCAGGCCCATGATGGTCACTGGCCGGCTGAAAATGCTGGGCCTTTGTTTTTCCTTCCTCCGTTGGTAATTACCACTACTAAGACTCTAGTAATACTTTTCTTTTCTTTTTTTTTTTTTTTAAATATAATTATATTATCCTTCATTATTAACAATTTAGAGCTATGGAAAATATATAGGTAATGGCGCTATATATTACTGGCGATCTCAATGCAATTTTATCTTCTGAACATCAAAAGGAAATCATTCGCTATATCTATAATCATCAGGTACAGTGGATTCGGAATAAAATTGAACTTATGGACCATGTCTCTCTACTAGCTAGGAATATTAAGCACCAACATCCTTTTTTCTTCCCTTTTGCATTACAGAACGAAGATGGAGGCTGGGGACTACACATTGAGGGTCACAGCACAATGTTTGGAACAGCATTAAGCTATATTACCTTGAGGCTGCTGGGAGAGGGGCCTGAAGATGGTGATAACATGGCAGTGGCTAGTGGTAGAAAATGGATACTTGACCATGGTGGCCTGGTTGGAATTCCATCTTGGGGAAAGTTCTGGGTCACGGTATATATGACCATCACAACTCATTAAATTAGTCTATCAGAAAATATTAATTCGTCTTAAATTTCAAATAAAGTTCACCACAAGATTACAGATTTTAACTGCATAACCACAGTTAAATACTCTATTCAAAAGTATTATATGCGTCAAGCGCAGGTACTTGGACTGTACGAGTGGGCAGGTTGCAACCCCACGCCTCCGGAATTCTGGCTTCTGCCTAACTTCTTACCAGTCCATCCAGGTTTTCCAATTAATGTACTTTTGTAATTCTTGATTTAATAACATCAGTATGTTGTGGACGTCCCCGAAAAGTGAAAGCCTATCTTCATGAAATGCAGGCAAAATGTTATGCTACTGTCGATTAGTTTACATGCCAATGTCATACTTATATGGGAAGAGGTTTGTTGGTCCAATCACTGATTTGATTAAACAACTAAGGCAAGAGCTATACAATCAACCTTACCAAGAAATAAACTGGAATGCAGCTCGAAACACTGTTGCCAAGGTTGTTTTTTTTCTCTTTTTTCTTTCTTTCGTTCTTTCTTTCAAGGAATGTTAAATGTTACTTATTTTTAATGATATCAATCCACATATATGTGTCTAAATGCTAAACTCATCAAGGTTTTTTATTTTTTCAGGAAGATCTTTACTATCCACATCCTCTTGTTCAAGATCTGACATGGGGGTTTCTCTACCACGTTGCTGAGCCAGTGTTAACGCGCTGGCCTTTCTCTATGCTAAGAGATAAGGCACTAAAAGTTGCGATGCAACATGTACATTATGAAGATGAGAACAGCAGATACCTCTGCATTGGATGTGTAGAAAAGGTAGGAGTGGAATCCAAGCAATGTCTTTGCTATCTCCTAACTTAATTAAACTACTTATGAGTGCCCCACGTCAAATTCAGGTATTATGTCTAATAGCTTGTTGGGTTGAAGATCCTAACTCTGAAGCATATAAGCGTCACTTGGCAAGATTGCCAGATTACTACTGGATTGCGGAAGACGGCTTGAAAATGCAGGTTAGAGATCAATCCATGTTTTGTTCAATGAGTGCATAAATCTCTCCAAGCAGGTTGGATCTTGTTCTAGTCATTCTAGGACTTGAGAAATTTGCTAATAATCTTTTCTTGATTAAACACTTCTTACTTGTAAGCATTTCAAAAGATACCCTATTAAAAAATATTAATACCAGCTCGTTTTACATTACCACATGCAGACTTTTGGTAGTCAAATGTGGGATGCAGCTTTCGCTATTCAGGCAATCATGTCAAGTAATCTAAGCGATTATTGCAGCCCAACTCTTCGTAAGGCACATGATTTCGTAAAAGCTTCACAGGTTAACTCTTTAGCTGGCAATGTTCTTCATCAGTAGTCATGAATTATGACCATCTGAACCCTGAAATGTTGCTTAATCATCTAATGATGTTTTATTGAAAGGTACGAGAAAACCCTTCTGGCAACTTCTCGGCTATGTACAGACACATATCAAAAGGTTCGTGGACTTTTGCCATACAAGATCACGGTTGGCAGGTCTCTGATTGCACTGCAGAAGGGCTAAAGGTAATACTAAAACTCCATCATACATACAAGTAATTCCACCTTTTTTTTGGATTCTGTCGAAGATGAATTTGTGAGTATTGGCAATGTATTATCCACTACAGTGTGCACTCTTGTTTTCACAAATGTCGAAAGACCTCGTTGGAGAAAAAATGGAAACAAAGCGATTCTATGATGCTGTCAATGTCATACTTTCCCTACAAGTAAGAACCCAATATTAAAGATGTTTCACTCAAGATGAAAATCATGAGCTACAAACTCTGAATATAAGCAATCCATTTCTTGTTAGAATACAGTCCTAATAATGCCCATTTTTTTGAATCTCTAATGCAGAGCAACAATGGAGGTTTTCCAGCCTGGGAGCCTCAAAGAGCATATAGTTGGCTGGAGGTAATTCATTCGATGCCATTTACCACCTTCATTTGCCGGATCTTCTGAAACTTATACCATATTTCGAACATTAACTTTTCTTCTTTTCGTAGAAGTTCAATCCTACTGAGTTCTTTGAAGATACTCTCATAGAAAGAGAGTAAGCATTCTCCAATGCAATAATTTGGCCATGGTATAAGTATTATACTCTAACATCCCTACTTTCTTCACTCTAGGTATGTAGAATGTACTTCTTCAGCAATTCAAGCCCTTGCACTCTTTAGAAAATTGTACCCCAAGCACCGGAGGGTTGACATAGATCAATGCATTGCAAGGGGAGCCCAGTATATTGAAGAAACACAAAATCAAGATGGTTCATGGTGTGCTATACCTTGTGTTCTCGATTTATCTATAATCTATGATTGCTGAACTGCAGAATTATATCTCTATTATAAGTAAATTGACTGTGGCTCTGTATCAGGATCACATTCAAAAGGGAACAATCACATATATATGATAGTTTGCTCTAACAGGTACGGTTGTTGGGGGATATGCTACACCTATGGTGCATGGTTTGCAGTGGGAGGGCTGGCAGCCTGTGGCAGAAACTACCACAACAGTCCTGCTTTGCGTAAAGCTTGTGAATTTTTATTATCAAAGCAGCTGCCAAATGGTGGATGGGGGGAAAGTTACCGTTCTAGTCAAAATAAGGCATGAATAATCAGTTTATTTTTCCCTATACATAAAAGCTTCAACATAACAAAATGAATGCATAATTGAACGCTCTGAATAACCATCACTTTTAGTTCTCAACTTCTTTTTGTACGAACAATTTTTTTTTCTTTTTGGTAGCAGGTCTACACCAATTGGGACGACAACCGAGCAAATTTGGTCCAAACAGCATGGGCTTTGTTATCCCTCATTGATGCTGGACAGGTCAGTCTAATGTTCCCTTTTCACTAGGAATTTTAACCATTCAAACATTCATTATTCAATGTATCATTAGGAAAATCTGACCAAAGCAGGAAGTTTCTTCATCTCTCGTAACAAACTAATTGATTACTTCTTTCAATTGAATTTGGCATAGTACATTGTAGTTTTTTCTTGTTAAATTATCATATACTTTAGCTGGAAGTCCATTTATAAAGTCAGGTCTTGAGTATTGTTTTGTTGTTTGTAGGCTAATGTGGATCCTACACCCATTCATCGTGGAATAAAGGTCCTGATTAATTCACAAATGGAAGATGGTGACTTCCCTCAGCAGGTAAAAATCCATCAAGAATTCTCCTTTTGTATAGCTATACTCTAAGTTGCAAAAAGTTTTAAGGAATACTGATTATTAACAACAGGAAATTACTGGAGTATTTATGAGAAACTGCACGCTGAATTACTCTTCATTCCGAAACATCTTCCCCATATGGGCGCTTGGAGAATTCCGTCGGCGCATTCTATTTGCATAGATATGTGCAATACAATATTACCCAATAAAAAACAGGAAGAGAACAAATGCAACGCCCTGTTTATTCCTTTGTTGCAGGTATGCCAATGATATAAGGGTTTTATTCTTGTCTTTGAAATAGTAAAGTGTGTCCTGTGAAGCTGTTTCTTGAAATAAGTCAGTTTATAGATCCCTCGGGTGTTAAAAAGTGCCTTTAAAATGTCTACGAAATTACACTGAAACATAGATAACTGTTTCATGTAACATGTGCCATAGAGCACGAAGAAATATATAAGATGATGTTTGTAAAGATTTCCTTTCCTGGTGCTGTATGTTTTACGGACTTTTTCATGTAATATATGGTATAGACACTAGAATTATGCAAATAAAATGTGTGCTTTACTACCATTTTCTTTCTTCGACTTGTTATCACTAAGTTAAACAAGTTTGAATAATAACACTCTCTTTTGAGAGGACTACCTTCTTTCTTGGCAAACATGACCCATCTTCTGTTTCATTACTTAATTATCATAGCTACATTGAGAAACGAGGTGACAAGATACACATGAAAGGACACAAATAAAAAGGAAAAAATTACTAACCTAAGCTAATTGGGTATTTACTGATTGACCATAACGTCTCTATCTTTCTTCATGTTACTGCTCCAATTTCGCTGGTGCTTGAAAATCTACCACCATCCCTTGAAACTTTTTCTACTTTTGAGTCACTGTTCATTCACTGTAATCCTACATGAACCACCATTGCAAAAGGCCTCACCTCCTACCAAGGCATTCTGAATAGAGCCACCAGATTCATGTGGACAAAATCGCCACCCCTCAAGCTGGCAAAACGAAGTGCGATTCTGAAAATACCCTTCTTCAAAGCACGGAAATCCCCTTTAGAATCCGATTGAAAGCCAAACTTTAAGTCAATGAAGCCTAAATCATCCCCACCAGTAAAATAACTCTCTTTAAGAGAAAACACATGCTGTTCGCTCTAATAAAACGAGGATCAAGGTCTAGGACACCAACATTATTTCTTATAGCTTTAATATTAGTAATATCAGACTCCATGAAAGTACTGTTAGAATCTGTTCTAGAGTCAATCAACTTGGGTGAGGCTTATGTTGGTTAATAATGCAAACCAATCACTTAATTTGATGATTCAAGGTTTTGCTTCATGTTAGTAGCATGATTAATAATCATAAATTATTAATTGGATGAAGCCTTAGGAATGCATTTGGCCTTGCAAAGAAATTGTAATGAGTTATAATTATGAGATTTTCACTCATCAAAGTTGTGTTTCTTAAAATGTTCCTGGTCATAGTATTACAAAGAAGGGGCTTTAGAAATGCTTGAAGAATAGCACATGTTATACCTTTTTACTTGTGAATTAAGCAGTCGATCTCATGTGTTTAAGTATAAGGGATACTTGGGATGGAATGTGTGTGCTTTCTTTGTAGAAACAAGTTTACTGAGCATGGCCTATATGAGAACTCCATTTGCTATTGTCAATCAAGTGTCTGTGGAAATGTTCTCACATACTAATTGTTAACTAGCTCTCAAACTTGTGATACTAGGTCATATTGTACGGGGAATGTCATGCTTTGGTTCCATCATACATGGTCTACTTTGATGGATGCTAAAGGTAGAGTGGTTTTGGGTATATGACTTGAAGCATACGAAGGTGGATTAAAGATTCAAAGAGAATTCACCACTTTAAGTAACATCGGAGACATGTCTTATATGTTTTTGGCTTAGGTTAACTTTATAAAGTCATTGGCCAACACATGATAAATTTAGGAGAAATTGTTTCTCTGCATTCATGAGGTTAACCACATGCTGCAAGAACTAATAAAGATTGATACATAAGTAGGTACTGCACCACACTTATGGTCTTTCTGGGATATTTGGTGAAGGGACCAAATTACACTAATAAGTTGGTTATTAAAAGGTTTTTTTAAGGTCATCATTGACTCTTCGTCATTTGAGTGGTCATGGTGGATTGCTAGATTTCACTTTTGATCTTTAGTAAGCTTAATTATTAATTACATCCATTGCCAACATGCTGGGAACTTAATGGGTCACATACAATAGGATGGTATTGTTAATTAAACTTAGGATTCGATTAAGTTACACTTAGTTGAATAAAAGGATAAATGTAGAGGACTTAATTAAAAAATTCAATTAAGAAAGATTAAGATATAATGAGGACTTAAGATATAAAAATTTAGATGTCTTAACATTATAAAAAGGATATGGTTGTCTTATCAAGATAGTAATGTCTTAGCTGAACTACTTTGCTACAAGTTAAAAGAGTTTCACTCATTTTATTTTTATTTTTATGATCTTTGGTGATTAAAAATTGTTCTTGAGTTATTGTGGCCAAAGAGGAAAATTAATAAATCTTGTAATTGTTACATTTAGGGTTTCTTCTTTTTTATTGTTTACCTTAAATTCTATTAACCCTCTTTATTGGAAAAAAGAAAATTTAACCTTTGATTATGATCCCAAATGATCATCTTGCTAGCATAAGCGAATTCCAAAACCCTTTGAAGGCTTTGACATCCTTTTGTATGGATCACCCTTGAAAGAAAGACACTTGTCTTTCTCTTGGCCTCAAAGAAATCTTGATGTAAACATGCCACTGAGATTGTGTAGAGATGACACACTCAGAATTACAAGTCTCTGAGTAGGTATGATTTCTATCTGAATCATGAATTTTAAACTGCTAATACAACCACATGCAGATCTCAACCTAAGTTCTTGCAAAAATCTAGGTATTTCTTTGTTTAGTTATGCGATGCATATTTTATTATGTATTTATTTTTTATGCCTAGTTCAATATGCATAAGCCAAAAGTTCCTAATAGTACTGTCTCTTCTATTATTTTAAAAACCACTTTTTCTTGGCTCTACTTTGTTGAATCCACTTTTCCTTCAAAGATTGGAACATAAACCACCACTCACACTAGAACTCCTGGCAGTTGAAATATCTTACGCCTGAAATGTTTATCAAGTCACCTCCATCTTCTAATCTAAAACCTTTGATTCTCGTGAAATTACAAAGAGACCTTGACCTAGACACAGTTATCTAATCAATAACTCACAAATCACTTTTCTTATCAATTCCACCAACACTATTCCCATAATAAACTTTGTCTCTTCTTATAAACAACTTTCTAATTCTTTAACGCATTTTTTCTTTTGATCTCAATACAGCTATTGTTATTTTTCTCGATAAAGAAAACTTCTTCATAACTATCTCCACAATTGCCTTTAGGTTTAGAACTTGGATCTAGAACTTTATCATCGTTTTCATTCTCTACAGAATGAGACATGAACAATGCTACCTACTTCAAACAACGGATAAAGTTTAAGGGTTTGAGATCTCAGAATAGGAGTAGGAAAAAAGATGTTGTCTACAATGTAAACAAAAAACTTCACCAAATGATAGACTATAAGCACGTATACCAACCGAAAATGATTGAGGATGTTGCTTACTGTGAAGATATAATGAAGTGCTATAATCTTAGAGAAAAATCATTGCTATCTTCTTTTACAGCTTTGCCTTAATCTTTTATAACATATGATTTCTAAAATTTACTGTGTGAGAACTCTAAACTTGGAAAATGGCTTATCATAAAGTGTTACAAAGAATACATAAAACCTGAAGCTTGGAAAATATAAAAAAAGTGAGATTTTATAAAAGAATATAATGCTAGAAAAGATCAAAGTTTAGCTTCAACAGGCTTATAGACTGATGCTGATCAATAAAGAACATGATCAAAATTTTATTTTATTTAATGAATAAAGAAATTAAAATGGAAGTGAAAGTGGAAGTGGAAATTGAAGGGAGATATTATAAAGAGTTGGAAAAGTAAAGACATTAGGATTTTCTAGTATGCAAGGTAAAGTTCCATATCATGCCACTAAGGTAGGTAAATGGAATAGAAATATTTGGAATTTTTAAGTAGAAACATATTCAAACTGATACCTAAATAGAATAACTTATACATGAGACAATATTTAATGTGGTTCAACTTTAACTGCTTACATCCACAGATAAGAAAAAAAATCCACTAAAGTAGGGATTACAAAAAGTATAAAACACCTACTCAGCAAACACTAAATCTAACCTCTATGCTTTTAAGGTTTACATATATGGAATACCGTCTATCCCACCAATTGAGTATTTTCCTAAACTCTTTCACACATCACTACAAACCCATTTCCTACATAGAAATTTCACAAAATTTACATCTATCTTATAATTCTAAAGGTCAGCACCAGCTCTATATTTATAGAGCCTATGGTCATAAAGAATTTTCACTCACTCAGATTTCATTGCTATTAAAAATTTTTTGAAGGTGCACTAACTAGGTTCATTTGCTGATGAATTAGAGCAAGTGGGAAAAAAAAGAAATTTCTCGTATAAGGGGTTGTTTATTTGGAATGAGAAGGCCTTTTTCCAAGGCTTGTTTACCTGACTAGAATGTTTCATTTGATGTTTCGCTTATTGAGTCAAGAGAATAGTACTTTATCTACTGTTAAAAAATTACCCTTAGTTTCATACTTGAGGGATTCTACTTTCCTTAGCAATTGGCCCATGATCAATAAGCTCTTACTTGATCTCGAAAGGGAGCTACATCATTAAATAAACTTAATTACCAAATAATCTTAAACCAATATAATTTTACAACAAATTTAGGTTAAGAACCTAACAATGTTCACCTTGACACAAATTCCACTAAAACATTAAACTTTAAGTAATCTCAACTTCGCATGATCAAATTAGTTTAGAATGCTCATTCTCTCAGGAATTATCTCTCAGTGTTGTCTTTCTCTAAAATCATTAGTTAGCAACAACAACTAAAGATCTACACTATTGAATTAATTGGGAATTGCTATACCTCCAATTGACACCTCATTGCTACCAATCTCTTGTATTCTCTACTCTCACAATCATAATCTACAATAACAAATTCTCCGAGACTATTTAATCAATATTACTCATGATTGCATCATGATGATTCTTGAACCATGGCTCTAATACAACTTGGGATTTTGTAGGTGAAGACGTATCTACATTGAGATACAAGAGATGATATTTAATATAGTTCTGACTCAACTACCTACATCCATGGATGAGAAAGAAAAAATCCACTATAAATATAAAGATTACAAAGAGGATAAAATACCTACTTAACAAACATTAAACCAAGCCCTATATGCTTCTAAGGTTTAAACACATGGAATATGGTCCATCCTATTAACCTAGTGTTTTACCAAACTTTTCCTTACATCCTTACAAATCTGTCTCTACAACGAGATCTCATAAGGTTTACATCTCTTATAATACTAACAATCAAAACTCACTTTATATTTATAGAGTTTATTACTTGATCACTAGGAATTCTTGCTCACTAAGAGTTCTTTATTATTAAGAATATATATTTATTAAATAAACTTAACTATCAAGTAATCTTCGACCAACAGAATTTTACTATAATCTAAATTGATTCCTAATTAGAATTTGGGTAAAATATCTAACAGTCTTTATCTTGACACAAATTCAATCAAAACATTAGCTTTTAAGTAATCTTGACTCCACATGATCAAATCAGTCTTAAACGTTCTTTTTCAACGAAAATTATCTCTCAGTGTAATTTTTCCCCAACAATTATTAGTTGACACCACATAATCAATTAGGAATCACTTTACCTATAACTGACACCTCTTGCAGCAAATTTCTTCTTGCATATCTCTGATCTTATGATCATTGTCCACAACAATAGATTCCCTGAAACTGAATAATCATCATTACTCATGATCACATGATGATGAGTCACGAACCATAGCTCTTATATCACTTGTTAGGAATTTTAAGTGGAGATGTACCCATAACGAGATCCACACTGAGTTAACTCAAGCATACAAGAGACAATATTTAATGTGGTTTAGTTTCAACTACCTACATCTACAAATAAGAGAGAAAAATCCACTATAATATGAAGAATAAAACACTCCCTCAAAAAACACTATATTCAAGCCATTTGTGCTATTAGGGTTTAAACACATGGAATACCATTTATCCTATTAACTTGGTGTTTTACCAAACTCTTCCTTATATCTTTTTGAATTGATCTCTCAAAATGAGATCCCACAGGGTTTACATCTTAATCATAATTCTAAAAGTTAACACTAACTTTTTATTTATAAAGTTTATTTTTTGAACACCAATAATTCTTGCAAACTTTTTTAGTATCAAAAAGTTTTAATTATTAAATAAATTTAATGACCAAGTAATTTGCCAAAATAGAATTTTACTATAATGCAAACTGATTCCCAATTAGAATTGTTCGCAACATGCCCTGAGTGAGGGAGAATATCAAATTTAAACCAGGTGAGAAATAAGTGTTTCTCATTTGAGATTAGGGGTGATTGTTAGAATGATTTGCTTGTCCGACTATTCTCATGTGGCTATTATGAAGTAGCTGAGAAATTAAAGTTGCCATCTTTTATTTAGGCTATATGTGTTCAGACACCTATTAAAATTGATCTTTTTAAATTTTAAATTTTTTTAAAGGATTGATTTTAGGGTTTACGTGAAACCAGAGTAGATAATTATGTTTAGGAGTTGGTTACGCATGAGGAAGATTAGCACCCCCATAACACCTTAAATCGATACTATCTAGCCTTATGTTATCTTAGATTTGATTTTGTTGGTTTTAGTTTTTAAATTTCAACTATAATCCCCTAAATGCCAGAATGAATTTTTTAAAGTAGGAAACCTAGGTTTTGTAAATTCAAAGTTCACTATGCTTT
>JBBYHL010000019.1:3484342-3504154 GCA_038381835.1 Adansonia madagascariensis | reverse complement strand
TGGGACTTCGGTGCGGCTTGTTGCCTCGATGGGTGATGAAGTGTTCTACGGGACATCGGTATTTCGGTCGACCATGGTCTTTTATGATCGCTTTCCCACAGACGACGCCAATCGTTGATGCTTTCTTACTCGGAGTCTGAAGTCGGGTGGAATCCTGTGACACAAAAAAAGTCAGAAGGACGCCGGAATTTATTCTCCGGGAGCCTTCTTCGATGGTTAAGTCAGAAAAGTGTTTTATGCAATGTATTCTTGTAATTTTCTTGGAGTTCGAATGCTTACCAGTGAGCGGGTCTTGCCCTTTTATAGGATTTGTTTGGGAACATTGTGTCAGATGATTTGGTGGTTATGTGACCATCGCCGAGCTAGGTGTTGGGCTATGGTGCCTGTCGGTCAGTTCAATCAGTCGACCGTCAGTCAGGATGTCAACTCCACATTTAATGTTGCTGCCGGTAAGTCAAATCATTGTCAGGTATGACTTGACGATCGACATTATAAAACGGTACCGTTTTGGCGGTCGTCATACGCGGGATATAACAATTATCATAAATTTTGTCAAGTAATTTAAAAAATTAAAAATATTAATTAAACATAATAATTATCTAAAGCATCTTTGTTTTAGTTTAAGTTGTGCACCATTTTATATCAAAGTAATGAAACATTAACATGCTAAAGATTTTATCTCGTAGATTCGGTCGGAGTTATTATGTCTACTGCAAATCCCCAAAGAGTTTTTATTGGATTGGATTAGATTTGTCTTCCCTGTGGATGGTGAAGATGATTGGATTCTATTTCAACCGAGAAAAAAGTTCAACTGGATTACTTGTCAATACTTTAGATGTAAATATCTCTTTTCCGAATCTTAATCAAAGTAGGTAGTTTATTTGTAAATTTATACCATTATATGAATGGAAGTCGAACCTTCAATTTTACCATTAATTAAAGTAATATATGCATACACTAATTTATTAATTTTTTTATATTAATTTTGAAAGTTAAAATCTTTTAAACTTCAATATCAATAATTTTTTTTATTTTTAAGTTACATCTTTCATGCACGTATTTTACAACTGATTGGTAAAAAACAATAGAAGTATACATGTTCTAATTAATTGATCTGTGTAATTTATTAGTATACATATATCCATTAGAATGAATACCAAAAACCAATTGATAATAATTCTGGAAAGATGGTTGATATATTTAGGTGAAAAACAATACTCTTTTCGCTTCTACCTTAGCCAATTTGGGTATTGACTACTACTTAGAAGTAATGAACTAATAAGACTAACCCATATAACGATTTAGATTCATAATAGAAACTCGTATGCCTATACAATGCAGGCTCAGTATATATTTCAAGTACCATCAATAAATTAACTTGTGAAGCCCACCTCATATAATGGCACAACAATTATTCTCAATTTTTTTTCCTCACGTTTTCCCCTTTGGATTGCCATCCATGTGCGTCCTCTATTGATAATCTTCCATTTTAGTGTATTGTATTCCCGGTTTTCTAAACTATTTTGTATCGAAGGTGAGAGATTTAAGGGATGGGAGGCAAAGTTTGATGTACTGGTAAAGTAGTTTAAGTACAATCATGTCGAGCTTTAAGGGCATTAAAACCTGGAAAGAATCAACCAACTTGTGTTACACAAACATCATCAATCACTCAAAAATTGTGGAACTTATTCTAAACCTACTGAAAGGGGTTTGGGCAAAAAGGGTACTGCCTGCTCCCCCCACATCTCGGCTATTTCAAGGGAGAAGCGCCCATTAATGCCCTTTGGAAACTCTCGGCTTCCCCATCTTTTGGGCAAAAAAGATCTTATTAGTTAATAAGATATTCTTTAAGTTTTTAATTTAACACTTTACAGCTACACTTGATATCTTAATAAGATATCGACTAAACATCCTTTTAATCTTCCTTAAATTTGGTAACAAGTACAGTTTTTAAGAGGAGACGCTGCCATTAACTAGAAATTAATGGACATCATCTAGGCGAACAAAACGAGACCTCGGAAAGCATTAGAATCTTTATTAATACTATTTGGTTGAAATTTAACCAAGTCATGCTTAATACGTAAATATTTTAAAATTAATATAATATATACATATCAAAAATTAAATAAAATAAAAAAAATTATAAATATAATATTATTATATTTATAAGCAACTACAGAAGAGGTAGTTTAATCTGTTGTCATTTATGTCTATTATTTAAGTATTTGACGTAAAGGTACGGTAGTAGTTGAATGGCACAATGTATTAATAATAATCAGGCAGCTGTAAAGGACGAAGCAGTGAAAGGGGCTTTTGTCCATTCTATTGATCACCCATATCAAGGGGAGTGATTGTTCTTTTACCCTTTCTTCATGGCTGCCTTGCTTGCCTCTCCTCTGTAAACCCATAAATTTACCATCTTCGGCCTCTGACGCCCCCCCCCCTCTTTGCTTCCCCCTTTTTTTTTTTTGGGATTTTGGCCCTTTTCGATATATATATATATATATATATGGGTTTTGGTTTTGGTTTTCGTTTTCGTTAGTAGCTTGGAGTTTGAGAAAAGGGGTGGAAGAGGATAAGGAAGCAGGAGCAATTCATGTGTCTGTCGTTGTCGTCGTCGTCTCAGTCCAATGTTTATTAAGCTCTCTCCTTGGCTTCTTGTGTTGATTTTGCGAGTTATCTTTTCAGAATTTTAAGCAGAGTAAACAATTTTTTTTTCTTTTGTTAAAGTCTCAAAATTTTCATTTTAAAAATAGTCATTTCTTCAACTTTGCTCTCGGTTTTTGGCTTGCTTTGGTTTTATTCCGCTAAGAGAGACACAAAGAGAGAAAGTAACTTTATAGTTGGTACATGGTATGGGCAGCTTCACAGCCACAACTCACAAGGATCTTGGGCCAGCTTCTTGAGTTTTTTTTAAGGGGTTTTCCTGTAGGTATTTTGGAGAAAAGAACAAACATGAAGTTTATGAAGCTTGGGTCAAAACCTGATGCCTTCCAAGCTGATGGCAAATGCATCCGGTAAGATGGGTTTCAATCACATTCTTTTTCTGTTACAACTAACCAATGCAAAATTTCTTCTTTCAAAATTTTCCTTAGCAATCTGTTATCTACATTAGATTTGGTTTTGTTTCGCTTCACACTTTGGTTTCTGTTACGCTGGCTGCTCCAGACATGTTTAACTCTCGGTTTTGGTGTTTTCCTTTAGTTTTGTATTGTGCATGTTAGTCCGTACGGTTTATGAGATGCAAGCATAGCTCTGGCCTCTATTGTTTTTCTATTGTGTTGATTTTTCTTTCTTTACTTTTTTTTTTTAATTATACCTTAAGAAAAAGAAAACTTTCAGTGGTTAATCATACCATTGGAAAAGTCACAACTTTAACAAGTAATTCTTTTTCTCTTGATTTTCTTTTGTCTTGGTGATAGATTTAACCACATGGTTGTCTTTCCTTACAATTATTATTCTTTTATTTATTTTTTTTTTGTGGGGGAATTAAGAGTGAAAAAAAGACATGGGGGTGTCTTGAATGTGGTCCAGCTGTTGAACCTGTCCTCTTTTTCACGAGTTAGTGGTCCAATTGTGGGAAAGGCATATTGGTAGCAGGCCTTTAATCATGGTTGTAAGAATCTCTTCCTGTAATCAACAGCATGTTCTACCAAACATCAGGCATTTCCCATCTCCCAACGAGGAGCGAGATTGGATTTTACACCATAATAAAATGTTCAAAAGCCTCTTCCACTGACAACGAATTCTCATAACCGAATCAGTTTACCATTGTCTTGCTGTTACATTCAGATTTCAACTTTTTAAGATGACACGACTGATTTAAACATGGAAAATGAAGTAGACTTGAGAGTTCTAACAAGGAAATTTGTCTTTTTTTGGTCATCATGGGCGATGTTTAGTTGCATCATGAAATGAAATGTCAGTAGATGCGGCTTGTTTATTTGTTTGCTATTGACAAGATTGCGAGATTCTAATGTATTTCTAGACAGTTGTGGCCTGAGTCCTTCTGTAAAGTGTTTCAGTCGAGGTTTTACATAATCTTTTTATGCAAAAGTAAAGACGTAACTGAATAATTAAAAACTAAAAAACCTAAATTAATCTTTAATAATAATGAAAATGCTTATCTGGATTTTGAGTTTGTCAAGCCATTTCTGGGCATCTGGTTTGTTACACCTGTTATTCATGTTTTAGAAGGGCAATACTTATACCTAAAAGCCGGAAAGCTGGTTTAGAAGACGGCATGTAGTTTCCTACAAAGTTTAAATTTCAAGTCCATTGACCATAGCCATAATTTAACTAACCTGGGGCTGCATGAATGGATAAGAGTTTTCTCTGTTCTAATGTAATTTGGCAAGCGAGCAATAACATTGATTCTTTCCATAGAGCCAACGTGGTAAAACTGGCTCTTGGTTTGTTCTTTTTCATTCTTTTGGGTTATTATCTTCCTATGTATGCAATTTCTTTTGTGTATCTTTTGAGGGAAAGAGGGGTTAAGTTTATGTTGTTCTCTCAATGCGTTTAGGTTTAAGTTTTCGCTCGTTGCAGTCTTAACGTAAGCCATCTGTTGATGCAGGTATGTCACATCTGATTTGGCAACAGATGTCACCATTAACATTGGCGAAGTTAAGTTCTACCTTCACAAGGTATGCTCAATTCCTTCTAAATTTTTATGCCTCTCCTTAAGTTCTATGAATTTGTAAATTCTGAAATCATAGCTTATTTTTGGTATTTGGTTCATGTTACAATAGTTTTCTTTTTATATTTCATTTAAAATTCATTAAGATTTTATAAGTACTTAAATAACTATTCAACCGACTTTTTCATCTAAAAATATGTTGTTATTACTACCATTTTTATGGGTAGACGTAATGTAGTATTGTGGAATCTTGCAGATTATAGTCAATTATTGCCTTCTATAGTCAGATGGCTCTTTGCTATTATAGATGCCCTAGTGGAGTGCAGATGAATCTTTTTCTTTTCATTTGATTTTTCTCTCAGCCAAACTAAACTGCTATATTTATGAATTTCTGGAATGCTCTGCCTGTGGGGAGAAGCTGCTTAACTATAGTTGTTAATTACATATGTTTTATGTGCATTTGCAGTTCCCTCTATTGTCTAAGAGCAATCGCTTGCAAAAAGTAGCGCTGAAAGCTAGTGAAGAGTACTGTGATGAAATTAATATGGTTGATTTTCCTGGTGGGCCAAAAGCGTTTGAAATTTGTGCAAAATTTTGCTATGGGATGACCGTTACCTTAAATGCTTACAATGTTGTGGCTGCTCGTTGTGCGTCTGAATACCTGGAGATGACTGAGGATGTTGATCGAGGTAACCTAATTTTTAAAATTGAAGTGTTTCTTAATTCTAGTATATTCCGTAGCTGGAAAGATTCCATCATTGTTCTACAAACCACCAAATCTCTTCTACCATGGCCTGAAAACCTGAAGATTGTTGGAAGATGCATTGATTCGATAGCATCTAAAACCTCTGTGGATCCAGCAAACATTACATGGTCCTACACTTATAATCGGAAGTTATCCGTGTCTGACAAAATAGTTGATGATGGTATGAAATTTCGGGAGAAGATTGAATCTGTTCCAAAGGATTGGTGGGTTGAAGATATATGTGAGCTAGAGATTGATCTCTACAAGCGAGTCATGACTGCTGTGAAGTCAAAGGGAAGAATGGATGGTGCAGTCATTGGTGAGGCACTGAAAACTTACGCTGTTAGATGGTTGCCAGATTCTGTTGACGCCTTGGTTTCTGATGTACATTCCTGGAGGAACAAATTACTGGTGGAAACAGTTGTGTGCTTATTGCCTTCGGATAAGGGTGTGGGTTGTTCGTGTAGTTTCTTGTTGAAGCTGTTGAAAGTAGCCATTTTGGTTGGGGTGGATGATTCTGCAAAGGAAGATTTAGTGAAGAGGATAAGTTTAAAGTTGCATGACGCTTCTGTCAAGGATTTATTAATCCCGGCACGGCCTCCCCAAACAACATTATATGATGTTGAGATGGTGCAGTCTATTGTGGATCGGTACATGATGCATGGTCAAGATTTAGATGTTGCAAAGAATGAGATGGGATCTACCTATTTTGTTGTAGGGCATGGATCCTTGTTGAGTATTGGTAAACTGATTGATGGGTATCTTGAAGAAATCGCACGTGACCCAAATCTTTCCCTTTCCAGTTTCATTGACTTGTCCCGGTCTATACCTGAGTTTGCTAGACCAGTTCATGATGGACTCTATAAAGCCATTGACATGTACCTAAAGGTAGGATTGTAGATTCTGTGTCAATTTCATCGATCTTCTCAAATTCTAGAATTATTTATCCCATCACATAATACATTTGCATAAATTCTTTCAAAATATTTTCTGATGCCTAATGAAATTTGTCTTGTGAATGCTATGAATGTACATCTAGGCCACTTCCATCAGTCCTTGGATAGGTTTACCACCATTTATGACCCTGCGACAGCATGTACAATTCTGCATCTTACAGAACATCTCCAACATTATAGCGTTGTCCCCAACTGCTTTATTAGTATTGCTGCTTTTGTTAGATTTTAGGAATGGAGGGGTTGCGTGTAACGGAAAAGTTCAACTAGGGCCTTGCCATTTAGTAATACCATATTTCTTTATCTCTTCTTTCTGGAAATAAAATACGGTCACCTTTTAGTCAACTATTGAGTTGAAGATACATTGCTTGTGTAATTTTCTTAGTGCTTGAAGTAGCGTGTGATCAGGAGTTTGGTTTGTTAGTGTGATTGATTGTGTCCCAGGTGTGAAATATATTTATTGAAATTATATTATTTAAAAGTGTCCTGTCCTTAGATTGTGCAGGATAATGTCATATGGTCTAGTGAAAGTAACAAAAATCTGTGTTGGTTTTCATAATGCCTGTGGCTAGCATATAATGAGAACCTGAAACCCTTTCACGAGTGCAGTTGGACTGTATAAAATGGGTTTTTATTTCTGCAGGAGCATCCAAGCTTGATGAAGGCCGAAAGAAAGAAGTTGTGCAGCTTGATGGATGTCAAGAAACTGACAATGGATGCATCTATGCATGCTGCACAGAATGAGAGACTTCCACTGCGAGTCGTAGTGCAAGTCCTCTTCTTTGAGCAGGTTAGGTCTGCAGCCGGAGTTCAATCACTTAACAACAATCCTCGTGATACTTCCCATTCCTTGACTAACAGTGACGAAGATTGGGAGAAGACTGAAGCCGAAGATTGCAACTCCCTCAAGAAACAGATGAGTCAGATAAAAATAAAAGCAGATGAATTCCGAAAAAATAGTAAATTGGCCAAGAAGAATAGCAAAAACAGTAAAAGTGGCATGCAACTACAGCCATCTCGATCCAGAAGAATATTTGACAAGTTGTGGGTTTTGGGAAAAGGGCATGTGGAGGCCTTTGGAAGTTCCGAAAACCCAACTTCAATGGTTCCAGGGGATACCAAGTCCTCTGGTTCATCTTCAAGACACAGGAGGCATTCTATATCATAGAGAAGGATGCTGAGGTTAATCAGAACCTAAACAGGTAAAGAAGATTCAAACTGTTGTAAGTGTAAGAAGTGATAGTATTTTGTTGTAATTGGATAATGGGGGCTTCTGTTCATATCTGAAGACTTCTAAATGGGGTTCAGCAGCAGAAAAATTTTAATCAGTTTTTTTGAGTACTTTCTTTCTAACATCTTATCCAATTGTATGATCATGTTCTATCCTCGTATCGAGTCCCATATGGTTAATTGGAGGGCTACATTTCCTTGAAACTCACAACTTTCTATTCCTTGATCTGTGATATAATTCATGGGTATAATCACAGGCATGGCCTTTCCCATGGTACTTTCTCACTTGGGAAATTTAGAGGAGCAAATTTGATAGAAAGACACGAATCCTGTAAAAGAGTTATGCATAATTCTAGCAGGCTTTAAAGTATCCATGAAATTTCCCTTCCATGCATTTCGTCACACGTGCATAAAACTACTTTACAAACGCGCTAAAGTACGACAATTTAAATTGCATTCTCAAGTGAATGATGGCTTCAAAGAGGATAATTTTATCGATTGAATATGACAAAAGCGAGCTTCCTGAAATTTCTCTAAAATTGGCTCTATATTTATGTGTATATACGCACTATTATTCTTCAGGTAGAAGAAATAAAAGCTGTTGAAGCAGTAGTAGCATAACCAAATCTAATCTTCTTTGTCAGACTTTCTATTTTGATAAACCTAATTAGAGAATACACGTCTAATGATCTTAAAAGTTCCATTAGCAATGGACATGCTTCTCCTTGAAGACGCAATAATTTTGCATGAAAAATATAAGGTTTTCGATCAATCCCTTTCCAACATCAGGGTTTTTTTTTTTTTTTGCTTGTAACTTGTACACCGACTCGTGTTCTTGAAGATGAGTGTCTCAAGAAGTTTTCCTTTTCTGGTTGAAACCTCTACAAAATTTATAATCCAGATAAGTAATACACTACTACATGTGTAAAACCTGATGAATAAATTTATCGAAGGAAAAATGGCGCTTAGGTGCAGTATCGCCATATCGTTTTTGTTCTTTCTCTTGGTCAACCTGTCTTTGCCACGTTTCACTGAATCATTGCCTCGATGCAAAGCTTGGTTGGTCCAATCAATCCCGACAGACATGCCTCATCTCCGTCGGGTCCCTGGTGTTCTTTCTACTGGTAACGATCTTTTCTGCTTCAATAAACTCCACTTCAAAGTGAAAATGAAACTGATTTTTTTTTTTTGGATCTTTTTCTCGGTTTATAGGTGATGTATTCAAGTGGTTGGCTTACAACTCAACTGGCAAGCTAGATATAATAGCTCAGTATTGGCAGTTAAAAGCACATCCAAAGGATTCTCGGTCAGGGGATTACGGATATTCGAAGGATGATATGGAACGTTTTGGTGCCCATCAAGGTTTTTCTGTTTATACAGCCTTGGAAAATGCTGCTGATCGAGATGTTGATATCAGGTGATGTTTTATAGACTCAATATCTTTTTTTTTTTTTTGTGAAATTATCAAAAATATTGTATTTTTCTAAATTGAAACCCATTTGTGAAAACAAGCTGTTTTATTGGGAAATATAACGTATGCGATGCTTTTAAAACTTGCTTATTACATTGCATATCATGGTTAAGGGATGGGGGGAAATGAATCTGGGAATGAGGGGTACTTCGACAGCCTAAAATCACTACTTGCTTTCTCCTGTTGACTGCCAATGCAATTGTAATAGCAAGTTGAAAAGGATATTTGAAAAATGAATTCTACCTGAGATAAATATGTGGACTTCATTTAGCTAGCAATCTGTATATTTTGAAGCTGCTGTTCCTTCTATGAAAAAGGGAGAAATAGTTCTGAGAAAATGAACTTTGGTGAGGATCGTAAAATCAAGAAATTTACATTTATTTGCATCTATAATCTTTCAATATCTTTAGATATACAAAAAATGACGGCATCTCTTTGTTCTGTTTTCAAATCTTTTGTTAATAGTTTGTAGAAACAAATATTTTCCATTTCCAGGGAACTCTAAATTGATCATATTTTTCTCCATTCCTTATCACATTAGTTCCTTTTCTCAGGCTGCTACAGCACTCTGGAGTCTATCCCGACTACACCAAAGAGCCGTCCAGCCTTGCTTCAAGAAGACCAAATGTCAAGAGTGTGACTTTATTACTTGATAAATGGTGGGGTTCAGGTGTTGTCCATGCGAAAGTTTGGATATCAGATAATCGAGATGTATATATAGGATCTGCAAACAATGACTGGAAATCTATTACTCAGGTATATAAAATATCATATTGTTCAGGTTTATCATGGCTTGGACTCGTATATGTCATAAAGATCCCAAACCTTAATTAACTTGAAGAATTGAGGGTTGCTAACTACTTGCTCATTGGTTAATGATTATTCTTAAACTTGAGATTATTGAACTATTATCCACTTGGTTATGAGAATCAAGATGCCTTCTAGTGACTTGATTATGGTGTCTACCTGGAAGAAATGAGTGGACTACCTAATTGAGTACACTTTTGTTCCAACGGCAGATGCAGAACATGGTTGCAGTAACATATTTTCTTGAAGTATGAGTTTTGCTTTTTCAATTATCACATTTTTTGTTTCTGTTTGATGATTTTTTTCAAGTTTGTCAATGCAGCTTAGTTTCTATGTGTACCCATTGCTAATTGTTGTCTCCATTAGGATAAGAAGAAATTAGTTTTCCAATCATCTTCAAGGATCATATTATTGGATATTTAACTGTTGCCAATTTGTCTTTGGTAATTTATATCTTTAGTCCACCAATCATCTTGCCATGTTGTTTTTGGTTGAATCATGCTATAACATGTCCTGATTATGATTACAGGTGAAGGAAGTTGGAATTTATCTTGTTGGTTGTCCAAAAGTAGCAAGAAAGGTTGGAGTCTACTTTCAGAATCTATGGAGACTTGCACATCTTAATGTTTCAGCTTTTACAACAACAATATTGGACCAAAAATGGCAGATTCAAAGAAAAGTTCCCTGCTGGTCACATTTCATTGAATCTGACATGAGATGCACGTATGTTAACGACCCTATTTTGAAATTTTCATTTTGCTTTTCAGAAGTTGTATTGCCTACGTGTCAAAAGTGTTTATTTAATATGTACTTCTTCATGAAAGTGGCTGCATAGTTTGCATTACTCTGCTTTCGTTACTATTGTTTGCCTTTCCTTTTCTCACTCCGGGGTGATATCTTAACATATATTTATTTTAATGATCTTTTTATAAGATTGTAATCTAATGTTGAGTTGGGGTTGAGGGATGCAATATATTTCATTAGAAAAGCATTTTTCTAAGAAGAAAATGGAAGAAATTCTCAACAAGCTTTCTTATGTTTAACGTGAAAAGTTTATATGTTATTCGTGATATTGTTTTCTATATTGCTTATAGAGGATGTCCTACAGTTCGACTGCTGGCCAACAAGCACCATAGTCTTGTTGATTGCCTCTAGGGAAATCAATATTTTCTTCCTCTGGATTGCACCACCTTGCTGGAAAATTAATGGCTTTACATGTTTATTCATCTCAGGCCACGACTTCCTCGTTTTGTGGAGATTCCTTATGTAGCAGGCTATCCTACATTATCAGACCCTAAAATAATGAAATTGATTATTGATGCTCCTGGATATGGTTACATAAGTTCGGTGCCTCAATCAAGCTATCTGTCTTTTGCTCCACCTGAGGTAAGTGGCTATCTCTTCACATTTTTCTGATGTTTTGCCTAAAATCTTAAGGCTTACTAAGAATTTGGACACTTTTTTTTTTTTTTTTTTCATTTCTCACTTCAACCATATCAGATGTTCCTGTTGTTTCACTTTTTGTTTTTGGTCTTTTCCCCTTCCTATAGAGCCACTGCAAAAGCAAGTCATTTCGAATGGAGCTTTTTCAAGCAAACAATAGTAGAACAGCATACTTGAAATTTTATAGAACTCATTAGAAAGGCTAAGAAAATATACAATAACCAAATGTTAAAGGTCCTCAAATCCTATAGTAAACTAAATGGAATGAGTTTGTTTCCGGAGGTATATTAGATTCATCATAACCTGAAGTTGATAGGTGAGACCTACCATCCGGTTGAGCAGGGAGAAGAATTTGGATTGTACACAAGTGTTGAATGAGTGGTCTCATTTAAGTAGTTTTCTTGGCTGTTTGGGTCCGGCATGTCTAGGCTTATCCATATTCTGTGCATTGGATTAGCATTTGGGAAAATATTCATCTCTCTTTGAATGCAGAAGTCAGTCCCACCTTTCCTAGAGAAATGCTAATAAGCTTTTATGCTACATATTCCTTTCCCTTTTTTTGTGTTTATTCTTCTATGCTTCATAAAATTTTGATGCCAATTTTTGTCAGCAGCTGGCATTTGGCAGGTTCCAGCCCGATGAACAGGGATGGCTAGATACAATTAAATCTGTCGCAGATGGAGGCACCGTAAGGATCAGTACTATGGACTGGCTTGGTCAATCCCAATATAGAAAGCAAACAGTTTATTGGTCATCTCTTTCAAATGCTGTCTCAGAGGTACCTTCAGATACCCTTCTTACTCTTTTAAATTCTTGTAACTTAATTTGCCTATTGCTGTAAATTGCCATCTATACGCCTTCTAATATGGATTATCGTAGTCCTTGATGTGTTCTTACAAATATTAAACAGCTTGTAATACGGCAGTCACATGAACATTGGACCATTTCCGGCTTTTATTACCTAACACATTTTAGTGACTTACTGGTTTTTTCCCTCCTCTTATGATGTTTATAACATGGTACTTCGTAGGTTGTCTTCTCCAAGCATGCTAAAGTTAAGATACTTGTAGCTTATTGGGCACATTTTATTGACAACACTGAGCTCTACCTGAAGTCACTTCTCTACTCCAATGTCCTCTGCTCTTCTTCCAAGTACAGCAAATGTTCAGGAAATGTCGAGATCAAGTACTACAAGGTGCCAGGTTACAACTTGACAGGACCTGCCATTCACAAAAGAAAGCGTACCGGGAATATCTACCCAGCCTACACCAGAGTCAATCATGGGAAATATGCAGTTAGTGACGTGCGTGCTCACATCAGTACCAGCAATCTCGTTTGGGATTATTTCTATACAACAGCTGGAGTTAGCTTCGGGACGTATAATCCTGCCATTGTTTCACAGCTTCAAGAAATCTTTGATGCAGATTGGAATTCGCCCTATGCTGCTCCAGTCGAGGAGTTGAGTAATGGTCATGCTTATTCTAGTTGATAGTCAGTTAATTGATTTTATTGGAGTAAGCGAAAGAGGAAATGAGAAAGACTTAACATTGAAAGTATATTGAGTGGATTGAGATATGAACAAAATCCCTAAACCCCTAAATCTCATCTGTCCTTTGAGCTTTGGGTGATTTTGCAAAGCAGGATTTTATTGTGATCTATGGTAACAAAATAAAAAAATTGTCAGCAAATCCTCATTTTTAAAGCAGAACCAATATGTATTAATTTTATTACTTTTTTTTTTTCTAGATTTCTTCCCATTTTGGCTATGAATAACCAAATTCTAGAGCTGAAGCCTTATAGTGTTGCACAAAAAGAGCTAAAAACATTAGAACTCAATCTAGTTTCCATGATACAATCATAATTTGGAATAATAATAATAATAATAATAATAATAATAATAATAATAATCAGAAGGCAGTTTTTAAACAAGAATGATCTTATTTGGAAGGATCATCAGATATGGTGAAGGTTTCAGTCAAGGCGATGGAGGAGGTACTCGACTTCAACTTCCTTTGTTAGGGGAATCACCCAATCTCCATAGAGGCTGGAAACAATAGCTGGATCCACCTTATACTTTCCCTTGTTTCCATCATCACCCAGCTTCACTTCCTCACCAAATATCATTGCCTTCTTCGCCACCCTCTTCTTTACCATTTCTTCCACAGCCGCAAATGTTAATAAATCTATCAAAGCATCTCTATCCTGAAATTGCCACAACAATGTTCCAAGCAAGACAAGCCAAATTGATCATCTTCACACAAAAAAAAAAAAAAATTGAACTTAAAGGATGTCCTAGTCAATAATATAGTACTAAGTTTACACTTCAGTTTACATGAATCATAGGAGCATGATGAAAGACTAGCTAACAGCCAGAAGCTCCAAAAAACTAAACAAACAAATTCTAGTGTGATTTAATTTACCATTAGACAATGAAATCAATGTACCTGAGCACGAATTGCTGGCTCGTAGTCTTCCCGTTCATCTCTGAATTTAACTTCAGCTACTAGTTTTCCATAGTGTATTCTTCTAGATAGGGCCTGAAGGAAGTAACAATATATTTTAGAGTCACTACTATAATTGTTCTTCTAACTTTGTCCTGAAAGTGTACACTCACCATTGTGCCAGGAGTTGAACTCGCTATTAGAACTTTAGAAGGGTAACATAATGCCTTTGGCACAAAAAGCTAAAAATTTATTTTGTAGAAACTTCTAACTTCATATTACACGGATAAGAAGACGTTACAAGAGATTCTTGCCTGTAAACACTCAAGATCATGAGCAGCTGTTGAAGCATAGTTTCCATCATCACCCGGAGCGACAAACAATGGAAGCAGTTTGTTGAAATACATATCCCATATGAGCTCATTTATGTTAACTGACATGGCTGCAGGATGCAAAATCTGTTGTCTTGAAATAAAGTTCAAAATATAATTGAATCGGTTTCCAATTTTTGGAAAATTAAGAAGAGAAACACAGGTATTAGCAGCTTGGGCGAATAAATTACCTTAGGATACTTGTGATGTGGCACCAACGAGGGTGGTAGATTATCAGGGAAGAACGGATGTTCTTCAGGATTCTCATATCTCCCAGCCTACAACGCATTTAAATTTAGGTTGCTTCCACTTAATGTCAAAGTACATGAATTAATTGAATTTAGGATTTAATCTAGTTGATTCAAGCAATCAACCTTAAGAGGTTACAACTAACATATTTGGGATTCAAATATTAGTATTTGCAATCCCTTCCTCTATCTCAGGTCATAGCCTCCTTTGTGCAAAAAATAAGTACACGAACTAATATAACTTTTTTTTTTTTCCCCATTTTCACCCTCTTAGTTCTTAAATGAGAATAGTGTCAACTATACCAAGCATGAAACAACTTTATGTAGATAGCAGGACTAAGTAGAATAAACCAAGTAAATAATGAAAATGGTATTATTCTACAGGACATAAGGTTCAGCAATAGGTTTTATCTGCTGACATGTTTCAGGATTCAAATCTCATGTTTAAAGTAACGACTGTATGCTGTTTTCCTTTTTCTCTTTGTAGGGATCGAGGTGGCTATTCTTTCCATATTTCTAGTGAAATTGGACTAAATGGTATTAGTATTATATTATTAGCAATAACGTAGTAATATAGACAGCAAAAGACAAGTAGCCCATACGCTGTCTTCAAACAAACTTAACAAATCAAATTCTGACCTGTTAGCTCCAGAAACAACAACCCATTTCTAATTTACTTACGAAGATTAGAAAACATTAAAAAAAAGGAAAAAATAAGACCAAACATTCCTGAGATAGTCGAGAGATGAAGAGTTTACCGTGGCTTGAATGGCCTCCGTTTGTTTAACAATGAACTCAACCAAAGAGCCGCAAAACCCAGGAATTGAAGCGTAAGAAGGGTCGTAGGTTGGAGAATTTAAAGGAAACCTAGCTCTTTCTATGAGACTGAAAACAATGGTGTCTTCTTGCCTGATCAATGAATCTCGCACCAACTCTAGCGTCAATCCATCGCTAACATTAGACTCTGCTTTTGCCATTCTGTGTTTACAGACTAAAGATGTCAAACAGATAAGAATTAGCATCATTACCAGAGGCATATCCATGTTTAGTCAAAGACCCAAAAAAAAAAAAACGAACAAACAAAAAGCCAAAGTCGGAGCTTGAAGGATTCAAGATCTGGACCCAACGACTGCATTTATGATAACGTAAACGAAAGTAGAAAGGCAATGGGATCGAAGAGTAATACGTTGACGAATGAGTTCTGACGAATGAGTTCTCTATCTTTTCTCTTCTTAATTTGCCAGAAAAGCGACGACCTTCCTTGCCTGAAATTTGTGGCAATCAGTCACTCACCATTCATCAATACCAACCAACTATTTCTCCCATGGCTCCAGGAGCAATAAATGGGAAGCTTCTGACAAAAGAACAGACAAAAAAAGATGGGTGCGCAGTGCGCGCACGAGGCTGCTTTTTCTTTGCGTTCAAACTACAATTAATAATATTATATTGAAATGTAATTAAATTTAATGTCAATTTATTGAATTTAAACGAATCAATTTAGTAAATTTAAATATATTTATATTTTTATAATAAAATAAAAATTATTAATAATTAATTATTTTTAAAGATAAATTTTATTTATATTTTTTAACCACTTTTGTAATGAATATGCTATAAATTATATAATATATTAGATTTAAACCCTAAGTACAATTTTGTAGGGTGGCGGCCGCTCTATTTTTCGTTTTTGTCGTATCTTGTCTGTCGCTGTCAGAATGGGAACCCAAGGCTCCGGAGCAACAGCCTTAATTAATCACTGATCATTGGCCAAGTTAAGTTGTCATTGAAAATGTGACCTATAATGGGTTCTCTGTTTTTATACTTTGAGATAAAGATTCCATAGCCTCATGGTCTGCGTACTTCGAACTGGGCTTTGCTCTTCGATCTAGAAAAGGTTGCGCCCTCGGACAATTTGTTCCGTTTCTGAAAAACTTCATTACAAACCTATAAAGTTTGCTTGCTGTTCCTTATCCCTACGATGTTCGTAAATCTTATTCAAAAGGGAGCCGTCCAAGTTAAAATTGCAAAGAATAATTAATGAAAATATCAGCTCTAGAGGAAGCATCCCATGGCTATAATATAATCTCTAAAAACTTAAACTCGAATGAAAAAAAACTTTGATATGCAATAAAAACTATTGACAAATTATGTCCCTTCAATCTGGGAATTATTCAATGTTTTCTTATTCCTCAGTGCACTTGTAAACTAATCAACTAAATATATCCAACAATCCAAATGCTTGTTAAGCAAAAATACAAAGACTACAAACGGAAGCAATTTATATTCAAACACTAAAAACTACACCTGATATGATACATGATGCTGATTTCATCTACACAGCACTCTCAGAAGTACTATAGTAAGTACGAATTTTCTCACATCAAATGGTGAGTATGTTGAACATATTGCTGGAAATTAAGTCGTGAAGGTTCTTGAATATGCCTTGACATAAGCTGTGCAGTGTCTTTCCACCAAGTAATCTCTCTTTCTTTTTCACGAAGCTCTTGCTTTGCGCTTGCCAGAGCAACTTCTAGTTCTCTTATCTGTTGTTCCTGCCTTGTTTCGAGCAATTCATGCAACCTTCTCTCGAGTTCATATGGAGGAATCCCAGAATGCAAGTCTGAACAGTCTTCTTCTCCTTCATCATAAATTGTAGGGTCAATTACTTCTCCATAGCTTCTCCCTGAACTATTAACTGTACTCTCCTATAGTTGCAAACGATACCATTAAACATCTCCAGAAAATTGATAATGATTCAATTTTGTTAGTACTATTACATTTACTTATAAGAAACAAATCACTGAACTATGGTATACCAAAATCTAGCTTCTATATGAACTTGTCTAAATCTTCTACTTTGAAAAGTAACAATCAAATGTTAAGAATGAATACAAATTAGACATGCGAAATAAATGAAGAATTCCCTAGTTTTTATTGGTACCTCAATGGTTTCCCGAGGTTGGTTTATGGACAATTTGTCTGAATCCAAATGCAGTTGTAAACGTTCTAACTCAGCTTCAAGTTCTGCTTCAAGTCTATCCATTCCCTCAACACAATCTTCTTGTTTCGGCACATCATCGCATTTCAAAGACCGATCAAATAACACTTTATTTGATCTCAGATTACTGTTCAACTCCAAACCTTCTTCGAGGCCATCGTTTGATTCACGCTTATCAGCAACTAGTGAACCTTTATTTTGGAGATCATCTTCAACAGTTTTAAGAACACTCTCCATTTGGATTCTCAATTCCGTCATCTTTTGAAGTTCGTTTTTAGTCTCAGCAACCAGTTGGAGCAAAAAACATCCTATTCCCACGTTGAAATTAGCTTCCCTCCTATGTCCTGATTTTTTTTTTAAATAGAAAAAAAAAAAAGGAAAAAGATTAGAATTTGCAACTCAAAAGCCAAATTACAAACAATCAGAAACTAAACCTGATGACGAATCAGGACGATCGATAACACGATTAGGTGGTGCCACGTCATTGTCTTCTTGTTTTCCCTGACCAAGAATCCTCTTCACCTTGCCACGCTTAAGGACAGATAAGAAGAGAGCAGCGACCCGGCGTGGCCTGTAGCAGTTTAATCCTCTGAAGCAGTCCATGAGAAGGAGGCTTTCTTGTTGGCGGTCTTGGAGCAAACGCACGTCGGCTATGCGTAAAGGAGGGAACGATTGTATTTGCAGGAGGAGGAGAAGACGAGGGGTTTAAACTTCAAGACAGTCCGCATCGGCATGGGGATTGAGATAAATTTCTCGGCTGCAGAGCTGATAGATTCTAATAAAGGTCACATGAAGAGATTTGAGAGGGTGACAGAGAAGAAATTAAATGAGATTGACAAAAATACAGACTACATACATGGAAATTAGAGACAATGAGTGGGGGCGTTTTCAATTTTGGAAAGATTTGGAGGGAAAGTTTTGATTGGGGGCCTTTTCTGCCACTTTTTTTCTTTTTTTAATCCTATGGGTGTTTTAAGCACATTCCATAAATGCCGCACCAACATTTCATTTCTGCCATAAATGTCCACATCGCTGTTCCCCTTGAGACATAATTAATTTATTGTCATAATAATAATAATAATAAACAACTATATCGAAGTTTGACGTTATTGAGCAAAGGGAAGAACAAAATTGTATGGACCGGTAAAGCCTGTGAAGAAGGCTTTTGTGGCTGAGGGTGGATGAAAAAGCCTGCCGCGTGCGTCAACATTGCTCAAAGATTACTTCTTTGTAAATTTCTAAGAGAAATGAAGAGAATGCTTCGAATTGAAACTCAAGTCAAATGAACGTTGTCAATGCCCAAATAATTTGGCCGTCCGTGGCCTTTAATGATTTTTTTTTTAATGGACTATTAGTTTTGAAACTTCACTTTCAGCCAAGAATTGTGTAATCATGAACCACAATGACATGTATCTCACTCTTTTTCGAAGACTTATTTTGATTTTGACAAGAATCTACTTTTTACTTTCAAAATGTTTTGTTTTTAATGTCTACCATTATTATTATTATTATTTGCTGATTTGTTGCTTGATATTACGGGGTTTGAAATTTAAAAATCAATAATTATAAAAGAATTTTAATTCGAAAGATTTTATTATAAATTTTTTAAATTAATCAATTATAAATTGGATCTAATTAATGAATTTTTATATTAAATGCATTATTTTTATTAAAATTTTAAATAATAATGTATTAATCATATATACTTTGCTAACATTTTTAGAATTAGTTAAATTATTATTTATCGTAATATTTTTAAATTAAATGCATTAATTTCAATTCAATGAGTTTGAAATTGTAACATGGATTTTGCAACATAAAATAACTTAAAAGCACACGGAATGTTCATTTTTCACATAAACTCTATAGAATGTACGGTTTGATTAACGTTGGATAATAAAGTTGAGGATTTCGGTCGGTTAGTTGTTAATTGTAATTTCCGAATTGGAATTTGATTGAATGGTAATAAAACTTTTACACGGACCCTCCCTTTTATGATTAACTAATTTGTCACTGGTTGACGAAAGTGCTTTTGTTTTCGTGGGTCAATTTTTTCTTTTGGTTTATTTCCCATCAAAGAACCTTTGTTTCTTGGCATCCTTTTGTTAATTTGTTTTTTGCTGCCATAAAACTGCCCTTGATTTAACAACCTATGTACTTAAACCATATATAAATGAATATATTTATTTGATTTGATTTTGAGTGGGAGAACGACTTGCAATTTGGCTTTGATGTACTCATAAAGTCAGTAATATTGAAAGAAAATTTATGTCAAAATTTAGATTTTACTATTACATAATTTTAAAATGCATTAAAAAATTAAAAGAATAAAAAATATAATAGATTTTTAATATGCATATAAACTTAATCATAATAAAATTGACTCAAAAGAGATATTTTTAGAAATTAGATCATTGAACTTTATTGTTAAATGCACAATTAAACTGATTTTAAATAAAAAAATTA
>JBBYHL010000019.1:3461653-3484242 GCA_038381835.1 Adansonia madagascariensis | reverse complement strand
AAAAAGAATAATGACAAAGAAAATGAAACGGGGATCAATGGTTGAATTCATTATCGTCGTCCGGTATTGCGCACAAAAAAAGCAAGGGAGAGAACATGAAGACAAAGCTGAGATTTTTTGTTGGATCCTCAGGACATTTTATTTCTTTTAGTATATTTATTGTTCTTCTTTTGCTTCATAGTTTTAGTAGTAACAAAGCTCTCTCCCAGTCTCTGTCCATACAAAACCTTTTTAGAGAGTGTTTTCATCTTCCTTCCTTTCCGTTTTCCTTTCCTTCCTTTCTCCAAAACCTAATTCTTATCTCATAACGTCGCTTGGTTGAAAGCTAAGTTTCAGTGACACTACCCTGAAAACTTGTTGCTCCAAGACCCAGCTATATTCCCATTCCTCTGCCAAGTGCCATTGCAATCATTTCCACCCTTCTTCTTCTTCTTCTCTCTCTCTCTATATTAGCTCAATGTGGGTATTTGTTCTTCTGGGTTGATTTCATCTTGGAACAACAATGGGGTTGTTTAGGAAGTTCTTTTATCGAAAGCCGCCTTATGAGTTTTTGGAGATCTTTGAAAGCATTTATTGTGGAGATCTACGTTTAACCTATGAAGTATTTTTCGATTTGATCTCATGGTTTTATCTCAAAAGATGTTTTGTAAATATAGGTTTAAATCTCAACAATATATATATCATGTCAAATATTTAAAGATTTTCGACGTGAGATTGGAGTGTTATAAATTTCCTCTGTTTTAAAGTTTGACGTCATCGTCAAGCACAATACATAATAAACAAAATAAATACGAAGCAAATAGAATCAGGATTACATCAGACGTTGAGATTTTAGAAGTGACTCTCACCGTATAGCACTTAGCTTTTGCAGAATTTTAAAGATAGCTCTCACGGTGCAGTACTTAGCTCTCGTCGATTGGTGATTAGAATCTGACTCTGATACCATTTATGGAGATCTACACCAAATTTACGAAGTATTGTCCGCTTTGATCCATTAAATCTCATAATTTTATTCTCAAAAAATAACTCACAGAATGACAAATTCTCAAAGATTTCTAATGTATAATTGAGGTGTTACATTTATGGTAAGCTTTTCTTTTCTTCTTTTCTAATTTAATTTGTACCTCTGAATGTTACATTATAATGGATTTATTAGAAGAAGTAAATGCCCATTTATTACATTTATACTCCACCTGGTTTCACTCTTAACTGGTTGTAACTGTGTCCATGGGTTGTGCATTAACAATGGAGTTCTTGTTCGAAGTATTGTCATACTTATTAAATTGCCATATAAGTTTATTTTTAATGTACACTATGTAATTTCTACTAGATAGCAGTAAAAATATGCAAGTGAACAAAATGAGAAGCATTGTAGTGCCGACTTGGGAAAAGTTCTCTTGGAGTGTTTGAATTAGAGACTGTAAATGGTGCAACGGTATAAAACTGCAGTTCATCGATACTTTTCAGAAAACTTTTTTGGCAGAAAAGTAAGATCAAATGCATGGTATAAATTGCTGGGGATACTATGATAAAAACTTTTACGAGTTAAATGGGGCTTGTAATGGGGCTTGTAAACTTTGAAGTAGTGTTTCTTAATGGACCATCTTCCTCAAAAATCGATTAATGTAATGTAAACTCTTCTGCAACCTGCGGGTCATAGTTGCAAGTTGGCTTACATGCAAATATAAGCTGATGGTTTAGGCTAGGCATTATTTTATTACTTGTTTAAATGCTGTTAGTTTGGGCCCTAGTTTCAGAAAGATGTACGTCTTTAGTTAGAATTTATTCCTCCTTGTCCCTTGTAAGGATTTTGAAAGGTTGACGTGATGCTCTCTCTGTCTTTATCTGGTCAAAGAGATTTTGGTTTCCCTTTAAGAGTGGTTTTTACATGCTGCTGTATATCAAATGGGCGGAAAAACGACTTTATATCTGTCGTGTGGCAGTATATGCGAATTTGTGGTTCGCTTTTCAGTCACTGGAAAGTATTATCGTATTACTGATTTAATAAGCATTGCTCTGTTGTGTACATTTCTAGTTTTTGATTACTGCTTTTCAACGGACATTTGAGACGACCAGGAATTTAAAATCTACATTGAAGGCATAGTGGGTCAACTTCGTGATCATTTTCCTGATGCTTCATTCATGGTCTTCAATTTCCAAGAAGGACAGTACCAAAGCTGGATTGCTAGCATATTGTCTAAGTATGATATGATTGTGATGGACTATCCCCATCAATATCTTGAGATTAAGTGAAAGCTGGCTCTCACTTGGGCAACAAAATGTGACCTTAATGCATTGTGAACGCGGTGGTTGGCCAGTTTTGGCATTTTTGCTCGCTGCTCTCTTAATATATCGGAAGCAGTACACTAGTGAGCAGAAAACATTAGAAATGACCTATAAGCCAGTGCCTCGTGAGCTTTTGCATTTGACGTCTCCCCTGAATCCACTACCCCCTCAACTAAGGTATCTTCTCTGGTAGAAAGATGGGCTCACAATCGCCTCCATCAGATCGGACACGTATATTAGACTGTATTATTCTAAGATTTATTCCTAACATGGATGGTGAGGGGGGCTGCCGTCCAGTATTTAAGATAGATGGACGGGATCCTTTTATGTTTGCTGACAGGACCCCCAAAAGTTCTGTTCTCTACACCAAAGAAGAGTAAACTTGTTCGGTATTACGAGCAGGTGAATCTGATTCTCTTTTGTCCATGTAATAACATTTTACATCAGTATTTATTTTATTTTTATTTTTATTTTTTGAAAGGAAACTATTCATTCCTCATCACCATCAACAATGAGACTTCTTTTGCTTTCAATTCAAAATCGAAGTTACTATTCTCTTTATATTTTTTAACTCTTCATTTATTCTTGTGGGTTGATTGCGAACTGGTTAAAATTTACATCCATTGCCATGTTATGGGTAATGTCGTGCTTGAATGTATTAGTTTGGATAGTGATCAGTAGCAGGAGTCAATGATGTTTAGGGTCAAGTTCAATACAGCCTTTATAAGATCAAACATTTTGATTCTTAACCGTGAAGAAATTGACATCTTATGGAATGCTGAGGACCAATTTCCAAAGGACTTTAGACCAGAGGTGTATAACTGTATATTTATATTCCTCTGTCCTTGGTTTTTTGTCTTGTGCTGTTTGTTCGGTTTTTTAATAGTTATTATTTTATGTCTGGGTGAAGGTTATTTTCTCAGATATGGATGTTGCAGCTTCTGTTATTTCAATTGATTTACTGGGTATTGAGGAGAATGATGGCCTCCCCGTGGAAGCTTTTGCTAAAGTTCAAGAGATTTTCAGCAATGTTGGTTGGTTATCTCCAAAAGACAGATGTAGCAAATATGCTTCAGCATATCTTAGTATCAGATGTACTACAAGAAAGTTTGGAGACAGTTTCTCCCAGGGGTATGGAAAGAGCCAGCATTTTGCGTGATGATAAAGTCAAGAAGAAATCAAAATCACAGTTGCTAGAACACATCATGACATGTCCAACATCCACTGCTTTGGAAAAAGAATCTACATTCTCTTCTAACCCGTTGGATGCAAATGCAACTGGAAAGAATTTTGAACCACAGGAAATCCAGGTTGCTTCCCAAAAGACTGCACAGCCTACATTCTCGTACGGATCACCTTCAGATCCTAGCCCAATTGAGGGGAAAACTGAATTGCAAAAACTTCAACTTGGTCCATAAGAATCTGAACATTTTAAGACCTCTATTAAACCATCTGCAGAAGCCAATTCAATTAGAAGGAAAGTCGAAATTCAAGAGCTTCAAGTTGCCCAACAACAGCCTGCACAATCTACGTTATCTTTCAAACCTACCATGGATGTAAATTCAACTAGAAAGAAAATTGAAACCCAAGAACTTCCAGTCGCTACTCAACGGCCTGCGCAACCTACATTCATATCCCAGAGAGTACCTCAGTCTTCAGTCTCTGCCCCAGTTTCATATTGCAATTCCTCTGCAGCTTTCTCGTGCAATTTCTCCACCAAGTCCTCCTTCACATGTTGCACAATCTACCAGTGAAGCTTCCTTAATAACAAAATCTTTTCCCATTCTTTCACCTCTAGCAACCTTAAAGGCAGCACATACTGAACGTCCAGGAACCAAATCAATTGGTAGAGGTCAGTCATTGATTGTTCCTCCCCCTCCTCTGTTGCCTTCTTTTCAGGAGCATCTTCTGCCATGGAGAACTGTAATTCCATCCCATCATCTGCCCAATCCCCTTCTTTTTTGGAGGTATCTCCTTCTGCAGCGAAGAACTCATTCCAGTCTCTCAAACCCCCTCCTCCTCCTCTACCTTCCTTTTCAGGAGCACCTCCATCTCCCTTGGTTAATAACTCACTTCAATCTCTTTCTCCCCCTCTCCCACCCCTGCCTTCCTCTTCGAGGGCATCTCTAGCTCCCATGGTCAAGAACTTGTCCCCGTCTCCCCCTCCCCCTCCCCCAACACCAGTCCCTCCATTCTCAGGAATATTTCCATCTTCAACCGCAAAGAATCCATTTTCAGCTCCCCCTCCTTCTCCATCCCTCGCTATTGTTGCTTCCTCAGCCACCTGCTCGTTTTCTTCACCACAGCTTCAGACATCAGGATCTCCTCTACTACCTCTACCTCCCCTACATTCTGTATCTGTCTCAGATCCTACTAGTAAATCCTCAGTGCCACAGCCAACCCCTCCCAGTCTTGCTTCAAAAGGTCCTTCATCAAGCAACTCTGAACATGTTCCGCCTGTTCCATCTCCTCCAGCCCCTTGTGCCAAAGGATTATCTGAAGCAGGCAGTACCTTTCCACAGTCACACTCAGTAAGCAATGGCAATATCAGCATACCTTCGATTCCAGGACCACCTCCTGGTGTTCCTTTGAATTTGAAGGGTCGGGCCATATTACAAACTGGTTCTAAAAATCAGGCTCCCAGAAAGGCCAACTTGAAGCCATATCATTGGTTGAAGTAAATGAGTGTCCTGCAAGGAAGCTTGTGGCCTGAGGCACAAAAACCTGGGGAAGCTTCCAAGTATACACTTGTCACAAAAATATTTTATTTCATACAATTTTATAAAAATGTAACATGATTAAGTTTTTTTTTTTTTTATAATTTGTGCTAAGGCTCCAGAATTTGACATGTCAGACCTTGAGAGTCTTTTCTCTGCAGCTGCACCAAATTCAGATAATGGTAGCAGGTATGGGAAATCAAACAGTCGTGCCTCAGGCTGTAAACCTGAGAAAGTTCAGCTGGTGATTAGCGTCTAAAATTTTTTTAACAGGTCGAAGCACATTGTTGGTCCTCTTGATTGTCTCACCCAAGCTTGTAAAGTTCTGTTTTGTACCAAACTGGTTGGGGCTGAAAGGATTTTTTTTTTTTTTTTTCTTAAAACCTATCTACAGTTCCATGCTTGGTTCTAGATAGTGATTTTCCATAATATTATTTTTCCTGCTTGGCACTTCTCTTTATCTTTTTGTTAAACTCTTATTCATCTAGGAGCTCTTTTCCGAGTTTGCTGTCTCACAAGAAATTCAATGATATTGGAGGTTGAATTTAGGCGAGCGTATAATTGTGAAATTATGCTCACTAAAACTAAAATCCCTTTGCCTGATTTGATGGTAAGATAACCATATGGCATTTCTCTTGAAATAAATTCTACTTAATGGTTGTAGTTTAGTTTCTTGGTTATAGTTCATGATACAAGAGACAGGTATCATGGTTTTTAACTGTTAATAAATGGCAAGATTTAATCCATAGGCGTGTATAAGTTAGGCTTTTAGGTAATTGTCATCCTCTCTCTCTCTCTCTCTCTCTCTTAAATTACGTTTTTTAACTCGGCACCTGACTACAAAAATTATACTTAATATTACAGTCCACATTTCATTTTACAAATTTGTTGCCCCTGAAATATTCTTAAATTGGTATGTTACATTTTTGCTTCTCCGCCACTATCTTGCAGAGGTCGGTCCTTGCCTTAGTTGATGCAGCATTAGATTCTGATCAGCTTGAGAACCTTATTAAATTTTGTCCTACAAAAGAAGAGATTGAATTACTGAAGGTATTGAAAATATGTGCTCATCTTTTCCCTATCTATGCTCTTGAAGTAGTAGTTTTCAGATTTTAAGATTTTTTATGCTTATAACTATCTGTGTAGATGGCATCATGTACATTATGTAAATAATCATGTTCTGATTGATGATTATATTTTTTATTTTCAGTGTTATAATGGAGACAAGGAAAACTTGGGAAAATGTGAACAGGTTAGTGAAGTATCTTTGTGTTATATACTTTTCTTTAACAATTTATTTGCATTGTATCTGATAACGCCTATTATCTGGTGACAGTTTTTCATAGAATTGGTAGAAGTGCCACGGGTGGAGTCAAAGCTAAGAGTTTTCTTATTCAAGATACAATTCTATTCCCAGGTTTGAGGAGAACCTGTGTAACCAGATTGGTATGAGATTCTTTCTATTGTTGTTGTTACCTAATTGGTACCTTTTGCACCTATCCAGGTTTCTGATCTTAGAAATAGTTTGAATATCGTAAACTCAGCAGCTGAAGAGGCAAGTTAACTTTTTTTTTTTTTGGGACATAAATTTGCTTTTTCAATTGAATGTGTTATTTTTCTTGAACAATTTAGTCATTTGTACTATTTCACGAATACGTTCATCAGGTTAGGAATTCGGTCAAATTGAAAAGAATCATGCAAACTATTCTTTCTTTGGTAAATGCTTTAAACCTCGGAACTGCAAGGGGTGAGTATTTTCATTGACGAGGTATATTTTATTAATAGATGAAGAACATCTAATAGCATTCATCTTTTTGTGTTCCATTCTGGTGAGATGGATTTGTTAACAGAAAACAAGGTCTATCTGCTCATTTGCCTTCTGCTATTATTCTTCTTGAGCGAGTTGTCTATATTACCATTTCCTTATTATTAATTGACACGCTAAATATTTAACACAGTCCTGTAGTTAATTACAGCCAGCTATGGACTGAGTGTGTCCAGTAATCCTCTGATTTTTTTCACAACTGCTAAGAATAGAAATCTGGAACCTAAATGAGTTTCTCGTCACTCTAATTTGTAATTTTATTCTGTTAACCATCTCCGCAGTTGCTGTTGTTAGTTCCGTCCATTCTTCTCCCCGGATGGCAGGTCGGTACAATATTTTGAAGAACCATCAATTTACTCATAGTGTTTAAGTAATTTATGGTTTCCCTCCTACAGGTTCTGCTGTTGGTTTTCGGTTGGATAGTCTCCTTAAACTCACAGAGACACGAGCTCAGAATAATGAGATGACTCTCATGCATTATCTTTATAAGGTAGAAGATCATTTACTTTTCTTACTTTTCCTGATGCTGATCTTTGCTGTTAAATTTGCCTGAATAACTCGAATATTCTTGCACTCTGTACGTATGTTTCTAGATGGAATGTTTTGTGTTTTTTTATTCCCTAGTAAATGCATGAATAGGTGCAGACATTCTCTGCTTTTAATTTTGTTGAAGACTAACTGTAAAATGTTAAGGTCACTAACATCATGAATAATTCTTGCAGAAAAATGCATGGCTTTTTGCTTTACTTTTTACATTTGGAGTGATGGGATTTAATTATGCAACTATAAAAATATCAATCAGGATTGCAAGTTAATCTGCAATATCTTTTCTTGCTGAGAAAGGTTACCATCTCTTTACAAGTGATTTCTAGAAGTAAAATGCTTCGTGCTTCTGTGTGTCTCTTTTGATTAAAAGATGGATTCAAAGTCGTTGATCTTCGCTGAAGTTTATTATCCTTCATTTGAATGCATATTTTCAGATTTACTAGAGAGAGACTCTATTATATCCATTTCCTTTTCCTGAAACCAAAAAAATGGGTTAAGCAACTGTTTAATTTGGCTTATTATATTGCTTTTATTACCATTGCAAACTGTAACTTATTCTATACGAAAACATTAATTTATACTTGCTGTTTATGGCCTCTATATGTTTAGATACTGGTCAAAAATTGGCCAGAATTACTAGATTTTCCAAAAGACCTTGTGACTTTGGAAGCTTCAGCGAAGGTAAATTTTTTATGGCTTTTTGAGGTCATACTTAATTTGCTTAGCCTTCGGCAGACTCTGCTAAGCAAAATTATTGATTACCGTGCAGATACAATTGAAACTTTTGGCAGAGGAAATGCAAGCCATTAGTAAAGGGTTGGAGAAAGTTGTACAGGAACTGACTGCCTCAAAAAATGGTCCTGTGTCTGAAATTTTTGCTGTGTAATTCCTACAAATCAACTAGTTATGTTGTATGTCAGTAAGGTTTCTGCACAGTCATGTGTTGCTTGGATTTTCTTCTGGTAATGGATGCATTGCCTGTTAGGACACCATAAGCTTGGCTTTCCTAGTCTCTCTCCCTTTCCCTTCGCTGCAATTAACAATGTCACATAATCTTTAAAGAGGAAAAAGATGGTGCATTAAAGTTTTTAATCAAGCTCGTTAGTAATTAATAGGTCAGTTTTGGCGATTGCATAAGCTAAATATAGGGATGTTCAACCCGATCTTAGTTAACAGAAACTTGTTTAAAGCTGCTGAGGTTGGAGGCTTTAGTCAGAAGATCTCGAGCTTTAATTTCAACCAATAATTTTTACCGTTCAGCATTCGGTTTCCTGATAGGACAACCTCTTATTATGGGCAAATATGAACTGCTGTGAACAGCCTTCCAAATTATTTTTGCAAATCTTCATTCATAGAAACATCTAGTCTGCCTAAAGGCAGAACTTCTTCAGCCTTCAATATGTTCAGGTGCCAATCAAGAGTACGATCACCACTAAGCTAATATACAAAGTCTATCACTTGTCTTAGGAATCATATTTGGTTTTGATCAATAGTTACTTTCAAGTCAATTTTTACCTCTCTACTTCTCGTTTTTCTTATTATTCGTACTTTTTTGTCTAACAACTAATGCTTTTATTTATTTAAACATTCAGACTTTGAAGGAGTTCCTTAGTTTTGCTGAAGATGAAAGCAGGTTTTTGGCTTCGCTTTATTCTAGTGTGGTATGTATTATTTTAAAGAGTTCTTATTCTTACATCTTCGACATGCTTGCAGCATAACAAAACTCATTAGCATTCCTATATTTGATGTCTTCAGGGAAGAAATGCAGATGCCGTGGCTCTTTATTTTGGAGAAGATCCAGCGCGTTGCCTATTTGAGCAAGGTAATTGTTAATCTTAACAAGTTTATATGCATAATTACCTTGAATTGAATGTTTTGGACTAAACTATTAGCCAACATGCACCCATGTGAATCTCAGCTGCGGAGCTGATCTAGTTGAGTGTTGCTCTTTTACTTTATTTTATTGAAGGTATATCACTTTCCCTTCACTGGAACTTTGCGAGGATATTTGTCCGAGCACACGAGGAAAACTGCAAGCAGCTTGAATTGGAAAAGAAGAAAGCACAAAAGGAGGCAGAAAATGACAAGTGGAAAATTAATACTACCACAAAGGAGTCTGAACACTTGATACGAAGTCCAATCAAGAGTGCTGATATTCAATGACAGACGATGGAAGCTCCATACTTCTGTAGGTTAACATGAAATTCTAGTTCTCCCATGTTAAATTTTGCTCAATGGAGGGAAAACCCTTGGAAGCTTCGAGCATGAATTACAGCCTAGAGACACTTTTATACTATCATCGTCATGTAATGGAGAAGAATGTCTCTACTCTATAATGTGACAGCAAGAATAAGGAGTTCTAAATTAAAACGCGTGCAGATGGTGCATGGTGTGGCCAAAAACTAAATTCAAATAGTAAGATTTTCTAACTGCATTTAGGGTTTGGACATGAATGCTGTTACTGGATTCTGTAGCCGCCAATTTAGTCTTCAACGTGCTTTGTGGTTTGGAGCTGAGCTGATGGATGGAGTTCATATTAGGTCCTCACAAGCCACTTGTACGATACCTAAAAAATTTTGTCGTAAAAATCTAGGAATACATGTAATTGTGTAAATTTTTAGTTAATGTATATGTCAATATGATATCTATATCAGATGTTTAGCCAGATCAAAGTTTCCTCATTCCTATTTGTGCTGCACTTGGTTCGCTCTCTCTCCCTCGACTCGATTATATATGTATGTATATATATATGTGTGTATGTATGTATATATGTATACATACATGTATACAGAAAGTTAACCCTTTTTTGGATTATTATTCTAGTTTTTAATGGTCATAATATATACAACTTGGTATTTTAGCCTTTGAACTATGTTAAATCTTTCAAGTTATATCAGTGTAAAAAAAAAAAAAAAAAAAAAAAAAAAAGGCCACAAAAATTGTATGACTCACTCCCCAAATTTGGCTCCCAACTTGAAATAATGACTTTTCGCCTCCTTTGACAATCGACAAAACATATTCCTTGAAATCAACCAACTTGAATTCATGTGAAAATCTTAATCTAATTTAAAGACCTATTATTTTAGATAGATACTAGTTTATATGGAACAAATAAATGCATATATATATATATATATATATTTGCATTAATAAGGATACAAAGCCTTTGATATTTGCTCAGTTATTGATTAATTAAAGCCGAATATAATAAATAGTTTTCCTCTTTTCACATTTCAAAATTACTCTAGTATTTAGTTTCTTTTGAAGTTCATGAATCATGAGGTTGATGGTTTAGGTTGTTCAGAACTGATGGAACGAGCAACTGCTGCTGCTAAAGCCGCAGTGAAGTTAGGATCTTTTGTTAAGGATGCAACAAAGTCTTGGATTCTCTTGTTACCGTCGTCGTCATTATCGTTGCTTGTGCTGTAATCTTGCATAACATTCAGACGGTTTCTAGTACGATTTTCTAAGTTGGAACCCGAAAGAGTGAGATCAAGTGTGATGGTGGGTTGAAGGGGATTATCCAGAAGAACTGGATAAGGAAATCTAGTCGTCGAAGGCAAAGATTGTCCTGGTGTAGAATCAACATCATGGTTGTGCTGTCCTTCGTATGTTACCAGAAGAAAAGATTCGTCCTCCACGTATCGCTGAACCTAGAAATATAAAGAAAGAGATCAAGGGTTAATTTTGTTGATTATTTTCTAAGCTGAAATTATTGATGAAACTAATTCGTTTGTATACTAGAAACTGGAAAGATTATTGCTTAGTTTGAGCATAAAATAATACTATATATATATATATCTACCTTCTTTTTGACAGGGCATTCAGGAGACATAGAGCACCTGAAATAAGCTCTAGGCGATGGATTATTTTTAGTAACTTTCTGACCATATTTCCTCCATTGAAATCCATCTTTAATTATCTAGAAATCACGGTAACATTTTAATAAAATTTTTATATAAATATCATCAAGAACATTAACAGGTGAAAATAGTAATAATTACACTGCAATAGCTACGGTAATAAAGATGATGATGATCACTTACAAGGCTCTTGTCCCTAGGGTCCGTTTTCACGAAAACCTGCGAGGTCTTGGCTGAAGCTGGAACTTCAGGTCTTAGTCCCTTGTTTGAGTATTCATCGTATGAACCAAACCGAGTTAAGCCGATGCAGCCTGTTGGTGATTGCGAGTTTGATTCCCTGAGATAGGCTTGATGAAGCATTTTGTACTTGCTGCTCATTTCTTCAAACAATAATCTAAGAGTTTGATTCTCTTTCTGCAAAAGTTCAAACTCCGCTTGGAGAGCTTCCACCTGAAAATTTTATCAAAAATCTCTTTTTTGAAACAGTAAAAATGAAAAGAAAGGTGAAGATAAAGATCAGAATTCATAAAGCTATCTACATATATAATTATTTATTAACCTTTTCTTTGCTACAGTTGGGAGCATCCATGACAGTAGTTGAAAACCAAACTATTAGATCAAGCAAAGATTAAAGAAGAGCACGTCCGAAATGAGAGTGGCTGTTGCTGCTTTCTCTTTCCCTAACTAGAAATATTTAACCAGTGCAAGATTATTCGGTATTCCTTTTTAAGTTTTCATAGGAGATTTTCTTAGAACCATCGTGATCATCGTCATGGCTATTTAATAAAGTGATATTAGGTAGCTAGCACTATAGAATTGGAGATACAGGAAGTATGGGAATCGTAATGTGCATGACATCATGCAACTGAAGTAAGCAGTTTGGCATTCAATAATTGTTAACTTTTTTGTCTAGTTTTGCCATCGCATGTATTCATACACTCTGTTATGGGTCCGACGTGTTAGTAGGTGTAGAGAAATTCGTGGACTTCAAACTTTCCCGCTCTTTCTTTTTCATATTTTCCGAGAAAATTTAAAAGAAAAAAAAAAAAAAAGAGATGACTAGTCATTTATAATTACATAACCATGGGTCCATGACCCGTGCTTATATAAAAATATATTTTTATTTGATAAACAAAATTAAGTGGTAAAACTTATCTCATTTCATAATCAAATCATATCGTTAATATTAACAAACTTTATATTCAACTTACATATTGTAAAATAAAATGATTGTTGACAACAACAAGAAGAAAAAAAAATAATCTAAAACTCAGATCCTACCAACTTAACCAACAGATAAATAGCTTGCATATTAATAATGGACTGTTGAAGCTGAAGCAGTCTAGCCATCACCCCAGGCCCAGAGTCAAACGCTGACATCATCTAGAAGGGGATAAATGAATGAATTTGTGTGGGAAGCAACCAACCAGGCGGGCAATTTACGTCATCAATTTGAAGTTTTTTCTTCTCTGTACTTCTATCAAAAAGTTTTCAAAACCCCAAAGTTTTCTTCCAATCAATAGGCTAAAAACGTGTTGCAAGATTGTTGAGTATAACGCGGTCCAGTGGGAATTTTTGATTAATTTCCCCAAATTATGTATATTTCTACTTTCTTTACTTTGATGGATTATATCTTCATTTAATTATTCCAAGTAAAAGTATAAAAAATTAAGAAGATAAAACTAGGATATAAATGATGAGGGGTAACTAGATTCAGTGTGATTATGCATGCAATATGTTCACTTTAACATATTTTTCATAGCAATTAGAAAAGAGGTTTGAGTGGTCTTCCCAAACGTGTTCTATTTAAAAAAAAAAAAAAAGGGAAAAAGGAAGAATGAAATTGACTATGTTGATTAAAGGAAAAAAAAGAAAAAGAGATAACTCTATAAACAAAAGGAAGAATATGTAGGTATAAATGAAGGATAAGTTCAAAAAAGAATTTGATAGGAAACCCATATTCTAGAAGAAATGAAATGGTAAAAACTTGGCCAAATGGAATTGAATATGGATTAGTCAAATGAAAAATATGAACTAGTACTATATCTTTTTTGGAAAATTTTGGGAGATATGAAGATAGTCTAACACGTGAGTTGGATGTAGATGATGAACTATATATATATATATATATATATATATATAAGATACAGGTTGGAAAGTTGTTTTAAAAGCAAATCAATGTAAGATACAAATTAATCAAGTTTCGTCTTAGACCAGCTGCTAATTAAGCCAAGTTCAGTGGTGACTTAGTTCTTTGAATCAAACTGAATCTTGGACTAACTTCGTTCTACAAATTCTGATATTTCCTAACATTAGTCTCGTCTTTTTTCCAATTTCCACCGCCGCTTGTGAACATGCCTAAATCTCCTGCAAACATGATCCCTTGAGACAACACACTTAGTCTTGCGTTAAAAAATAATTATTTCAAGTACAAATTGCGAACATAATTAAACATGGGAATTTATTGGAAGTCAAAGAAAATTTTAGCATATATAGGAAAAAAAAAGGAGAAAATGCTTGATAACTTGAAAACTAGCATAGTAAACATTGAAAATCTCCCCCATTCCAATCCCTTGAGTTATGACCCTCTCCAAGATGTCCAAATGGCAATTGTAAAAGTAATTACTGCTATAATTTGGTTAACCGTGCTAAAATATTTTTTAATTGTTATTTTAAAATAGGTATTTTTACATTTAATGTATTATTTTTATTAAATTAAAAAAATTCATAACACTAATTAATGCTCACATGTTCTTAACATATTATTATAGGAAAAATCTAATTGTATAACTTATAAATATAAACATGCATACATAGATGTGTATATCTGTAGGTAGAGTAATCCGATACATGTATGTGACTCTTTTTTTTTTTCATATATTTGTAATACTTAAGTTTGTGGTATAAATATTCAAGCACCATAGTGGCTAAAATATTGTGAAATATGAGTTAAATTAAGGTTTGGCAGATACGTAAACAAGTGGCAGACATAAAAACCAGCCGTGTGTACATAAATAATAAAAGAAGTTTTATGGACATTTAACATATTAAAAGTGCCTGGATTTATCTTTTGAAAAGAATATGTTAAAAGTGTATCTGTTCATATATAATATTTAAATGATGAGTCAATGGTAGTTTGAAGTCAAGCACGTAAACTTCGATTTAGAATCCAACCTATATACACGAAATCTGCTGGTTTGACTTGAATTTTGTTGTTTACAGCGACCAAGCCAAATCCCACTTTTATTAATATCTTTTTTCCCCCCTTCTTTCTTTCAATTTTTTTGGGTTGAGGGGGAGAATGGCCCTTAAAAGAAAGGGCCCATGGCCCTATAAGTGGCTCTATTTTGGCCCAAAAAGGGAAAAGGAAATATCCGTCTTAATTTACCATTTATTACAACTAAGCAGTACTAATTAAACTTCCATTCATGAGTTTTCTGCTTTAATCCGCAAGATTTATTCAAATTTGGATGAAAGGTGGTTTTCTTTTCATTGCAATTAACCTTAAATCAGTACATAGGCATTCTTTAATTCTGCCAGAAGATTGGTAGAGATCATGATTCTGTTTCAGACAAGAAGATTTGTTTGACTGAGCATGGAGGACAATATAGAGACAATAAATGATCAGCTGCAAAGTTTGAATATAAAGAAATTTAGAGGTTAATAAGAAGACAAACTGTACCTACAATAAAGAGGAAGTCCATAATTAATTTGACTTATGAAAAGATTTTTTGGAGTTAGATTGGACAAATTAATCGCAATTAATGGACAAATTAAATCACCAATGATCAAAAGTTTAATATATGTATAATATATAATTCAATCTCTAATTATAGTTTATACAAGATTATTAGGATCATGTTAAATTGAGTCTCTAAGCTTTGGCTACAAGAATTTCCACTTAATTCTCACCTGATCTTGGAGATTGAAGTAATTTCAACCATGCGAGTGAATTTCTCGACACTGCATAGACTTATTTTTGAAACCAGGACTTTCCATCACTGCAAATTTATGTAAAATTTTACTCTTCCATTTGATCTGGAGAGAAAATATTTGGGATGACATTATGCTGAAGTTTACAATTTGATTTCAATTTACGAATGATCTTCTGAGTTGTGATTTGACTGGCTTATTTGGCAGAGTTGCCGTATGATTTGCATGTAAATTAATTGACAGCAATTCAGAAGGAATATCAGATAAACAGGTAGAATGTGAATTGTAAATTTTGTCCTGCTGAAACTACTTTCACAAAGAATTACCTTTCTTTTTTCTTCTCCTCTCTGACATTAGATTCAAGATACTATTTACATCACTTGACATTCTTCTCCCAATTTTCAACTGAACCAAGAAAAAAAAATACAGAACTAATGAATTTCTCCCTAAGTATGATGAGTTTCACCACTTTTCTATCCTATTCTGGTCTACAACTCTTCCTGAAATGGCTGCTGCAAGCGCTGCTTTGAAATTCGGGTCTCTAGTCAAAGAAGCTGCCATTTGGTGGACTAAAAGCTGTTGGATTGCTGGTGCATCAATTTGTTGGGCTGGCCTTTTGGTATCGTCGCTCAAACCGGCTGGTTGCATCAAACCAAGAGTTATAGTGGGAGCTGAGGATTTGGTGGGGGAAGAAGCAACGGGAGCTGAACGAGGGTTGGAATTAGAGTTGGGGCATAGTGATAATTCTGCTGGAGAATGTTGTGTGTGGTTGTGCTCTCCTTCATAAGTAGCCACCAAGATTGATTGATCTTCAGCACTTCTTTGCACCTAAAAAACGATCAATTAATAGCAGAAACAACAATCAGAGACAAATATATGCTACATCTGATCATAATCTTAAAAATGCTGTGAAGGGAAAATAAATTAGGGGGAGAAGCATCGACTCACCTTTTTCTTGACTGGACAACTTGGGGCAAAGGAGCACTTGAAGTACGCTCTGGGACTAGGGTTATCTCTTGTGACCTTTTGACCATATTTTCGCCATTGATATCCATCCCGCACAATCTGTAAGGTCATCAATATACGAATATTCAAAATTCTTAATTTTCTTTAAAAGACAATTAGCATATACTATCTGGCAAGAAAATTGAACTCTAGGAACCTACCAGGCTGTTATCAGAAGGATTTGTGGGGACGTAAACCCTTGAAATCTTTCCTTTAATGCACTCCTTAGGCTTTCCACATGACTCTGGATCATCACTACAGCTGCTCTCAGCAGCGTTCCCTCTGAATCCAATCATGTTGGTATAATCCTCACACTCGGCTTTTCTCTTCTTTGATGTTGCTGCTGCGGCTTCATTTTCAGAGTTCTTGCTCACCAATTCCTTGAATTGTTTTTCCAAACAGTTGTAGTGCTCGAATAAAACTGTTAGCATTTCAGTTAGCTTCTTGTTCTCAGCGCTAATCCGATTCAATTCCTCCACCAAAACTCCAGTCTGTTTACAATAAGAATAATAATAATAAAATAAGGTTTTTTCCCTGGTTTAAAGAACATAGACAGTCGAAATATTATAGCTGGGATATAACTCAGTCAATAAAGACGTCCAATTTTAAGTTGTTGAAGACAAAATTAACTTGTTCAGAAACTGACCTCATGTTTAACTGGTACCTTCACATCAGAGTCAGCCACTTCTCCCTCAGATTCTCTCTTCTGTTCCAAAAAGTTGAAAAGTTTTTGTAAGTCCATTAATCTTAACAAGAAAATTAGCTTACTAACAACAAATCTTCAATGGAGATAACCCAAACTCACCAGAGCTCTATTGCTGAGATGGAAAGGGTTGATGTTGAGGTCCAGTGTAGTATCCACCCAAGCTGATTCCATCACTGAAGTCGTATTATAGAAAAACAAAAAAAAAAAAAATAAATAAAGATCAAGCAAGATAAAGAAATGATGAGAAGTGAAAAAAGTTGTCAAGGGGAATGAGAGATTAATACCCAGGAAAAGGGAAATATATAGAGGCTAAAATCCAGAAAATGTTTCAACGGTTTGGTTTTGTTCAGGAAATTTACTGGAAGATGAGGCTGAAAGAGCTTTCTCTTACAAACATCCCACTTGGAAACCTAACTTGATTAGGCTGTCTACATGCATTACAAACAAGTTGTTAAAAAAAGATTTGGTTTTTTGTAAAGAAAAAAATATTAATAAGAAAGTCATGCACGTCAGTAGGAAAATATTGAAATTCTCAGGCAATGTCAAGGTCAAGCCCCGCTACCACCAATTAGATTTATTTATTCATTGAGGGGTCCATTACATGCTTTTTGAACTCGAGCCTAAAAGAAGGTTCATCTTGTTGACTGACCTTAATTTTATCGAGTGGACTTTCTCGCTTTCAGCCAGCTGCCCTTACCCCCGTCTTTCCCGGTAATAACAAATGTTCTCGACACAGCACCAAAAAGAATAATATTGATACAACTCGATTTCACCGCGTGCTCATGTATTTTTATTTTAAAAAATTATAAATATTATATTTAAAAATAATAATATAAATTAATTAAATTTAATTTAATTTTTTTAAATGCATATATTCACAGTTTTATCTCATAAATAAAAGTTGAAAAACAAAAATTAACTTTTTATTTTTCAAATTTTTAACACATTAATTTGTTTTTTGGTTTTTAATTGAATAAAGTATTCGTTTTCAATAGCAAGTCTATATCTGTCAAGGTATGCTTTTTTTATTCCTTTTTTCTAAAAATTATTACAATTATTTTAGTGATTTCAGTCGAAGAAATTGAGTAATTGTTTTACCTTAACTTACTTGGTTTTCTTTTTTTAATTTTTTTTGCGAGGAAATATATAATTTTTGAGAAGAAAAACCCATATATTAGTACAAAACTTTTTCGTTTATTTAGTTTAGAAAGTAAAAAAATCCAAGGAAAAGGGCGATAAAAATTTGCTGGGATTATTTTTCAATGGAATAATTGGAATGGATAATTATAACGATATTAATTATATATTAAGAATAGACTTAGAGGTAGGAATAAAGAAACGTCTTGAGTTAAATTATGCATCAATTTCTAGGTCTGCGTCTCATTGATTTGACGGGCAAGAAGCTCAGCCCCACAACGCCCACACGGTTTGAATAAAAACGAGGCGCTTCTCCTTTTGTTTTTTGTCATTTTGTTTTTTTCTTCAAACGAATCTAACACTTTCTTTCACTGCCTATTGGATTGCTCATTGGGACATCTGCTTCTTTTTTAATATTTCTTTTCTTGTAAAATAAATCCAAAGTTAAGGAAATGCTAAAAAAACCTTAATATTTATTTTTATTTCATAAGTTAACGTTTAAAACCTAATAATAATTTTTTTTTATTTGCAAAATTCCAACTTAGGGTTCGTACTCAACGTAGCAATCTTTTTCTTTGGTAATTTCATTAATTAGTCAATCCACAGTCTTGAACACCAATTGAAAGGCAAAAGGAAATTACAGTACGGAAAGAGGAACCTGAACTTGGAAAAAAGAAACCCGAAATTAAAGCAGGAAAGAAAATTCGATGACAAAAAAGTCTGGCAATAATTCGCATAAAGAATGCGTGTAATTGAGTAGGCTCTTGCAAATTTTTGTATTATAAGAAATAAAATATTTTAATTTTTATATTATTATATTTAATATTTTAATATTTATATTTTTAAATTATAGTAAATAAAAAAATAATTAATAGTTTTCAAAAAATATTTTAATATTAATGAATACTGATATATTATATAATATAAAATTTTAAATTTTATATAAAAATAATTTTAAATTAAAGGTCGGGCTTGAGTTATATTTTATATAAAATTTAAAATTTTATATCATATGATATATTAATATTTTATCGATAATTAAATAATTTTTTAATATTATTAATTATTTTTTATTTATTATAATTTTAAAAAATATAAATATTAAAATATTAAATTTAATAATATAAAAATTAAAACGTTCTCTTCGCTTCACCTTAATAAAAAAAACTTTTAATTGATTTGTACCGTGCAACTGGGGATGTCGGCAAACATCAAATTCACATAATTTTAAAAGGAGGAAAAAATGGTACAATTGATTGGAAAAAAGGAAAGGAAGAAGGAAGAAGAAAATTTGACCCGACTCAACCTTTAAAAAAAAAAATAATGCCTTGGGGGCACAGCGCAAGCCACAATGTGAACAAGTTGGTTGATTGTGCGGATGGGAAAATGAAAGATAATCAAGGAGTCTGTCTAACACCGAAATGCGGCCCAAGATGTGACCCTGATGATACAAATTTTAAAGAGTTGCGTGTATGATTGGAATTGTCAATAGTCATCACACAAAATTAAAGCTGTTATTGTCACTCACCTACTATAAAATACTATTTGTTTCTACACACTGCAGAGAAATTCAGTTTAAATGCCCTGGAAAATCGGGCCATCTAAGAATATTGGTATTTTGGGTAGGAAAATAATTTGAAAAATTAAAGTATACAATTTGGGTTCTGTTTTAGAATGTGGAAATGTTTGATGGAGCATATAATATCCCCTATTTTACACCAAGTAAAGTAAACCATATGGATCTGGAGTCTTGTTGATTCCTTCCCTGCATTCGGAAACCAAATGCTTTTAATCGTTTTCTGATGCTTTTTGGGGTTGAAAAATAAAAAATAGTTACAACTATGCAAATGAATAAATGACTTTCAACTACTGCTTAGAAAATTCAAAGGACGCAGCAAATGGGTGTGAGATAAGCAACATGAGGTCATCGCTTGCGCCTTTTCCTCGGAAGAACTAAGGTCAAGATGATCCTAGTAGTAAAAACAATGTTGTAATCTTCTGTTAAATAAAAAAATTATAAATATTAAAATTAAAATTTAAATTTAATAATTTTTTAAAATTAATTATATGAATTAATTTAATTAAAATTTTAATTTACGTGAAAATGAAAATTATTCTCCGGTTGTTTTTCGGCTACAAATTAATGAAATCCCACGTCAAGTGACGTAGATTAAAATTTTTTTTTCCAGCGACTTTTTTATATCCATCCTACGTCAGCCATCTATGTGTATTTTCTTGACAGTCTTTTGGGTGTTAAAGCAAAGCGTTAAACACGACGAACCCATTCTTCCAATCGGACGTGTTAAGCTTGAAAACTAATTTGGAAGAGGAAAAAAATAAAAAAAACAAAAATACAACACTTCTTATCATTAATTGCACATGGGACATTTTCATTGCAATCCAAAACAAAATATGTTATAAAATACCAGTAATCTTTCTGGTATTTATAAATAGATAATATATATATATATACAAACACCTAACTAATATCGCAGAGTGCATGATCTTTACTACGAGTTCTCTTTCTTCTTTGTTTTAGATGGCAATTCTTTCATCCTGCACATTTGAATATAAAGACAATAAACATGCTATTAACATTTCCTATCTTAAGAGTCTAATAAATGTCTATATGAATAATTACTCGAAAAAAAAAAAGATAATTAATCACTTAAAAAATTATTTTTAAAATATAATTTTTACTGATAAAATGAACGTAATAAATTTTAATAACGTTCAACTTATTATGAACTATTAATTTATAGTTTCGAACTGTTGAAAATTTGATGTATGTACTCTGTTAACGTTGTGGTACGTGCATATATATGAAGTTAATAACAAGTCAAAACAAAGAGAATTTTCCTCAAATAAAACTTTTAAGGCTTTAATTCTAAGTCATCGCCAATATAAAACTTTTTTATATTGTTCGTTTTCCACAACTCTCCTCATGAAATCAGCAATGTGACGTGTGGTTGGCTGACGCCTACAATCTTACGTAAATTTCATATTAACAATGACACTTTTTTTTTTTTTTTTTTTTTTTAGAGTTAGTGGGAGTTCCTTTGTGTTCATGAAATGATGTGATTTACAAGTTCCTCCAGTTGTGGTTTCTTTTTGTACATGATTCATGTTTCGTTTTGGAGGTACCCACCATATTTTGAGTGGGAAAAATGTCTAGTTTTGGTAAAGCAGTCAGTTTTATCATTCCCATTGTTCTCTTTCCTTTCTGTTGGGGCAATCTGATTAAGATCCAAACCTAGAGATTTGGTTAATTTATGTACTTATATTGTATTATAATTATATTTAAAGTATTTATATTTATATAATTTTTAATACATTAATAATTTATAATATATTAATTTTGAGATATTAATGTAATCATATTATATATTTTTTTATTTTTTATACTTGTTGTATTTTAATTTTTTTTTGTGTCAAAGCTAATATTATTAAGGTCTACCTTAGATTAGTGGGATGTCCTAACTATTCCATGAGGAAAAAGAAAGAAAACAGAACGAAGAGAGAAAGTTGAGAAGATATTGAAATTTGAGGGGAAAAAAATGAGTGAATTGTTTGAATTTAGATTTCCTCACATCTAATCCAGAATTCAATTATGGAATTATGGTGTTGATTTAAGTCAATTTTGGTTCATGTTTAATGATTAAGGTATCAACAAGCTTGATCTATAATTTAATCCAATGTTGTGGAATATCTATTTCTCAGTCTTAAAATACGAAGAGTGGGTAGTTTGCGAATGCGTTAAGAAAAGATAGAGTGGAAAAGATAAGTTTGGAAGTTGTTTTCCTTTTTTCCCATTATAAATTACATTAAGTACTAAAAATTCATGATTCCTGGCACCTGCAATTTTTTAAAAACAAAGTGCGATTAAAGTATGATATTTTTAACAAAATCTTAAACTTAATGGTCGAGTCTTTATTCATATTTTGACTTTGATGACAGAGTTTTTAATTATTCGACTAAGATTTACAAATTACCTCATATCTTATTTATTTTTATTTTTTAAAATCGTTTTAAGATATGTAAAACTTTATTATTTTTTAAAAAAAATTTAAAAATTTTATTTACGATAAATAAGATAATTTTTTCTTAATCTATAAAGCACAAGTAAGTTTGGAAAAAAAAAATCAACATGATTCTTAGCATAAACCCTACTACTTATTAAGCAATATTTTAAGGCAAACATTTATTTAAAAAAAAAAACAGCATTTATAAAAAAAATTAAAACAATTTTAAATATTTACCTATTCTTAAAAGAAGTGAATGATCTATTTAGATTAAAAATCACATATTTCACTAGCATTCCCTTTCGTTCAAGTGCATATTCGGTTGCTAGGCAGAGACCCAATATTTTGAAGGAACGGTCCACTATTGTTGGAGTAAAAGCATTGAAAATCTTGGGTTCTACAAAAGCCCAGAAGGTGATGTTGGGTTTTGAGTGGTCTAAGTCTTAAGTTTGAATCTGGTGGCCTTCCAAGGAGTGCTCTTTCGACGTGAAATTGTGAGCCACGCTAACCCAGTTTCTGCACGAAAAATAAGCTTGAATATTATATTAG
>JBBYHL010000019.1:3405625-3421139 GCA_038381835.1 Adansonia madagascariensis | reverse complement strand
ATCAAATCAAATTCAAAGCAAGCGTCCTTGCTTCTTACCACTTCACATTTTTTTTCTTCATATATATATATATATATTTATATAATGACCTTTGTTCATCAAGCTTAAAAGTACATGGAGAATTTCTAAGTGAAAGTGGCATTCGGGTTGGATTGATAGGGAGAAATCATTTTCTCATTGTCAATGGAGTATAAGAAATTAGATTCCACAATTCATATATTTTTATTATATTTATAAATTTTTATGTGTTATAATCGTATTTAAAGTATCACATATTTATATAAATATTAAAGTGTTAATAATCTGTATTATATAATTTTTGATATAATTATATCATATCCGTATTACTTTGTATATCATATTAACAGTATTTAATTAAAGTTATACAGTCTTTATAAATCCAAATACGTTGTTCAGGAAATGGAGTGGTGGGTGGGTGTCATGCAATTAAATCCCAACCAGATCAGAAAGGCCGGCCGCAATTGGAGGTTCTATCAAATGTGCTCTTAAATATCCAGTGTGCTCAATCAACAAACAATTTGTACAAAATATTCGTCCATTTTAAGTTTTAGATCCTTAGCGAAAACACTTGCTTAGCCATTAGATTTTTTTTTTTTTTTTGGGGTGTTTTTTTGGTTGATTTGGAAAAACACTTGTACAACTATTAAATGATTCTTCTGATTGCCATGATTTTCACTGTCCAGGTGGTAAAGAAGCATCCATTATATACCTGTCGCAATGTGCATAGAAAGTCGAGATTTACACCGATCTAAAATAAATAAAAAATAATAAAAAAAGTCATAACATTGGTCCAGGAACAGGTTTCTTTCTTGGTGTATAGACAATGCCTACAACTTAACTTCCACCAACTTTGTATTTGGGTGAAGCTGATAAATTTCTAACTGGATGAGTTAGCTTAGCTACGGGGAAATGCTGTCTAGTTATGTTATTATTCAATGGATCCTTAAATGCCACAGGTATACATAAATAAGGAGAAAGCAATCTCTAAGAGGGTGATCCATTATATATATATATATATATGTATATATAATCGGGAAGCGAGGGTCATGGTGATGGATGAGATGAGATGACCTCAATAATTGTCCAGAAGTGCAGACTTTTGTTCTGCATTTTTTGGGGTTTATTTACGGCCTATTTTTTTTCACATCTAATGAATCACTGTCAACTACTAAATTTACGGTTTTTCTTTAGAGATAGAACCCATTTCCAGTCCATTGGATCACCTCTCCTTTTTACCATCTTTCGGTCATTTGTATGCGAAATTTTAAATGGAAAGTTACAGACATGATCACATGCATGACACTCTTCGAATTTCTTAGCTGAAGCCTTATGAAATTGACAATAGAGAACTCCATCTGGACCATTTCCTCCACAGTGATAAATTAAGTGAATGAACACCTCCTCCCAAACAACCCAAAAGCTGTAAAAGAAGAAGAAGAAGAAAAATAAAAGTCACATTTTTTATTTTAAAATAAAAATAAATCGGTAGTGGATTCTACCACGAAACGACAGGTAGAGAAGAAGCTAAATGCTAAAATATATAAGTCATTATTCATGACTAAAGTTTCAGTGATTTTATCGTTTATGACCCAACTGAAAGCGCAAAAGGTTCATTGGTTAATTAGACTTTGCGGTGTGGGGTAAATACACGTCTAATATAAATTTTATTATTTCACATTAATTTTAATAATTTATTAATTTTATAAAATTAAATAATTTAAAATCTAATCTAATATGATTAATACTTATTTTATTTTCACTATATTTCAATAAATCTTTATAATTATTTGTTATTCAAACAAATATTAAATCACTAATTGTAATCTTCCAATAAATAAATTTATAGTTATTATTAATTTTAATTTCATCGTAATCTACTCAAATTGAAGGCAATGAACCGGCGGTCGGTTCTTAGTTCCCTACGCCAGGCACAATTGAAATCTGTCAAATAGAGGTCAGGACTCATGAGTTAGACAGAGCCACGCCCACGACCACTGCCCAACACATCATTTTCATCTTCTCGCCCGACCCGTTTTTAAGTCTTAAGTTCTAACTAACGAGAAACCAAACCAAATAACCGGAATCTACTACTCCGTACAAAATACAAATACAAACAACTTCAAAATTATTTAGTAATTAAAAGGAAAATTGCTTCATTTTCTTATTTAAAGAAAATGAAAAAAAAAAGTAAAAAAAGAAAGACAAGTCAGCCTCGTATATATACATTGCTCACACCCAGCGTCCGTCACTTTCTTTCACATTTTTAACTTTTCTTTGTTCTCTCATTCCACGCCACCCCACATATCATCTCTCTTTTCTCTTTGCAAACCCCATTTATATATCTTCGTTTTATCAACAGCTGCCTCTTCTTTTTTCCTCTTTTTTTTTGTTTTGTTGGGTGGTGATGATGATGTTGACGGTGAAAGATGAGTGGGTTCGTGCGGCGATGACGGATGACAACGTGGTGGTAGAGCTTCTCTTAAAGCTCAAGCAATCGAAGGCCGAGCCACCGTCTTCGAAATCTGAGGTTGCTGTACTTAACTGGGGGATACGTCAGCCGAGGTCTAGACCCATGTTGATGCGATGCGACGGTAAGAGAGATGGAGATTTCAACGTTAGCACTAGAGGTAGTCCCACCACGCCTCTTTCTTGGAGAAGTGGCGGCGGTGTCGCCTCTCCTTCCGCCGCTGATGGCTTTGAAGAGACCAGTAAGCACGTCCTTCGCTCTTCACCGGCTATGCCTTCCAGATCCAAGGTTTCTTTTCACTTCTTCTTCTCTCACTCACTCTCTCTCTCTCTCGTTCGTCTAATGAGTTGGATCATTTGTTGTGTCATACACTGGGGGCTGGCGGAAATGTCTCCGTCTGCTATGTCAAATTGCTTAGCACCACCATTGTTGTCGGATTTGAAGAATCGGTGACTTTAGGCCTTTGTCTTTGGTTTTTCTCCTTGTTTTTTTTTTTTTTTTGGTTGTGTCCCGTCGACGAGACATTCTTGTCTAACTGGATGACTTATTTTTTTCTTCATTCCTAATTTTCACCTCAAATGACCCTTTTACCCCTTTTCTCTTCTTATTTACCCCCTTCGCATTTCTTTTCGTGTTATGTCAACCGATGCTTTTGGGTTTCCTGATTTGCATGGATTTCTCCCTTCCCAGCTGACGAAACTATGCTTTCAAGAACTCACTGAGATCAAAACTGCCTCATTTTTGTGCTTCTCGTCATCTGCAAACTGAAGTTTTGGGTTCGATCTATCCGACCATCGGTTTAACAGGATAATAACAATAAACATTAAACAAGCAGTGTCCTCATTTTTTACATTTTCATTTTCACGTGAGGTCAGCACTATAAGCAGATTGGAAGTGCTTCACGTTTTTTTCTCGCCTCTTTTGCAAAATCACCTGTCATTCCTCTGTTGGTCTTTTTTAGATTTACTAAATCGCCCTTCCAAACCCCCACCCCCCCCCCCCAAGAGTATACTCACCGGACCTTTGCAGTAAAGGACAATTTGTCAGGAGAGAGAAAGAAATTCACTGGGCCATCCTCCTCAGACCTCCCCACCGTAAGAGGATGAGAGCCAGGAAACTTTCCCTTAAGTTCCCCTTTGGGAGGGGTATTTTGGTCATAATGAGACATATAATGGTGGGGTCCATTCAAAGAAGGCTGTAGGTCCGCTGCGCTCTCTGCTTAGGACCTTTAGGTGTAATGTTGTTAGTGGCGGATTAGAGGGCTGATATAATCATTCATGTATGTTCATTTCATGCCCTTCTTTCTCGATTAGGTTTTTATTTGATTTTTGAAGAGATAGGAGAGATTATCAGGTGTGACGCGGGTGCAATCTAATCTCGTAGGTTTTCCCTTTCCCTTCCCCTTCCTATCACTATCTGTAACTGTACTTGCACTTGTATCGGTTTTCTCGTGTTTATCTGCTTCTCTTATGGCCCTTACCCTTACCTTTTTCCGAGATCGGGATATCTATAGTGTTCTGGGTCCCACAGTTTCCCAAATTATTTATGATTGGGGATTGGGCGGATCACAGGCCGTCCGATTTAGAAAGATAATAAATTAAAAAAATAACTGGAAAGTTGGAAAGTGAGATTTTTATTAGGTGTTGGGAAGCTTAGGTTTATACAGCTAGTGACCCAATATCTGCCGCCCATGTCAGAAAATGTCATGTGATAGAAGTCACGTGAGGTAGAGGTCGAAAGACTAGAGAGTGAGCTTAAACTCAAATAATGTGCTAACATGCTTGCTAACGTGACGTGGCGGTTTACTACTGGTTCACTTGGGTGAGAAGGAGCGGCTGTGTAAAATATTTAATTCTATTTGCCAGCTGTCCTACCATTTAGCGCTTTCAAAGGTGGTCTGTTTCTCGTTGTGACTTTGAGAGTGTCATCTAATTTTTTTTGTTTTGTTCCCCCTCCACCTAATAATAATGCAAGAAAAAAAGGTTGATTAATTTTTATTGGATGGGAAGGTGTAAATGTGGTGTGTGACACATCAGTATTTGTTAAGTTTATGGCAATTTGGATAATGTCAATGCATGCATGCATGTTTGAGGTTTTTAGATGGGGTAGGATGGGACCCCAAAACTTTGAACTTCTGGTTTGAAGTGTTTATCCACTTTGAATTTTTCCTCTTTTGTTTCAATCATCTCATTGCCAAATATCTAATTTCATTTCACTTTTTGATCTTCAAAAATGTTCTGTTCGCTCTTACCTTTGGGCATAATTTATTGATTTATGATTGGTCGATGGATGTTGCAGGTCACTGCTTCTAATGAAACCACTAGCACAAATACCAAGAGATCAAGAAGAAAGAAGGTAAATTAATTAATCTTTATGGTGCATATGTTTTTCCTGAGAAAAATGTTGATGCAGGAAAATTTTGATGATGATGATGATTCTTGGGCTGCTGGGGATATTTGTTGTTGTTTTTTCAGACGTTTGCTGAACTTAAGGAAGAGGAGAATCTGCTTTTGAAGGAAAGGATTTGTTTGAAAAAGGTGTGTTGAGGGTTCTTGATCATGCTGATGCTTTAATGAACTCATCTTGTGCTCTTGACTGTAATCAGATAATCTTACAATCAATTCTATTCATTGAACAGGAGATAGCATCGATGCACGCTACTTGTAAAGAACAGAGAGCCATGAATGAGAACTTGAAAAGAATTAAGGTTTCAATATCTTACCAATTTTTGTCAAACAATGGGCCAAAAATTATATTGAGAAAGATCCTTTTGTTGCCCTCTTTTTGATGTAAATTACTTGAATTGCAGCTGGATTTGAATTTGTACACTGCAAAGAACTCGAGCTTAATTGCTGATGAGCCAGAGAAAGTACTTTCATGTCAACCCCGCCAAAGAGTACCCTCTTCTACCGACTACATTTCCTTGAGTTTGCCATCTCATGCCCTGGATGATCGTAAACCGCAGTTAGATTCTTGTGGCGTAGACAAGGCTATTTCTAGCGTGGAGAGTTGTTTCTTACTGCCGGATCTGAATATGATGCCTGCTGAAGATGATACTGGCGCCGAGACCTTGTATGGAACTAGCTGAAAAGATGAGTTGCCTACTTCCCTTTCTCACGGCCGAAGGTTGAGAGAAAGTGGAGGGGACTTTCTTGAAAATGATGACATAGGCCAAGGAGCTGTTTGCTGATGTAACCATACTGAAACTCAGGCCAAGCAAAGCAAACAGATATGACCGTTTTAAGTTGCTCAGTTGTCAACCCTTAAGGGCCGAAGAAGTTGCGGGTTATAGAGAAGATTTTGGGGGTAGTGTAGAAATCCAGTCTTGTAGATGGTGGAGATTCTTCTCATGGTGCTGCGGTTTGATTACATTTCTCTCGAAATTCGTTGGGATAAACCCTCATTACTTCTTGTTTCGGAATTCATGTAGAAATAATTGCGATTCTTTTGTAGGTATAAGTAACCTGATGGCCTCGCTCGCTGTGTAAGCTTCTTGATACTTGTTTCACAATTCTGTTGTTACAAACTCTGTATGAAGTCCCCTTTCTCCATCATTCTGTTAGCTTTGGGGGACGAATTTCGGAAAGGACTTAACAGAATTTCTGATGCTATTATTTCCTTATAATCTTACTTACTGGCGAAACTTCTTAAATAGACCAACTTTTCACCAGTTAGACCCTCTATCATAAAGTTTTACTTTTGTATCTGAATTCCTAGTACTTTTTGACAGACTCTTACCTCGATCAAATCTTATAGCCTGCATTTGTGTTTACTACTACTATGAACTAGCATTTGGTGTGTTTCTTGGCTTAAAAAAGTGTTAGATAACAAGTAAATATTTGGTATGGATATATATATATATATATTTATATATTTAAAAAATTATATTTTAATATTTATGAATATATCAGATATAGATGATTTAAAGAAAATGAAGAATCTGAATCAAAAAGTAAAAGAATTCCCAGTAGTATGTTGAAAAAGTATTGATCCAGTCAGCTTCGGATACCCGGGATCCCAGTGAAAAAGGGAGAAAATGAAGTTAACTAAACAAATTATAATCTATGAGTTCATAACAAAATGCTGTTCCATGTTGGAGGGTGGAGTTTTGATGGTGTAGTTGGTGGGGATGGATTCGAGTACAGTTTGTTGGGAACGTGTGTTTGGCAGGGAGCAGCGATAAGACACCTTATTGCAATTCTAATATAATTGCATTGTAAAAAGATATGAAAAAAAAAAGTGTTATATTTCATATATTCAGACATACATACATTAGAGCTTTTGATTAAATAGAATGTAAAATCCTAACTCCAACTTTCATATATGAGTACACAAAAAAAAAAACACCATTATATATTAATGGATTGTTATATACCAAATTTCTCTAAGGTTTTGAACAATCGAATGTTTGATTCAACTTTGTTTTCAAACTTTAATGGAAATAATAAAGGTTTCAAATTAATTAGGCTATAAAGTAGATCTACATAGGTTTTTTTTTTTTAAATGTATTTCAGGTACTTCTAGTAAGGTAATTTCAATTAGGAAAAAAAAGGGCTTGAGTTGAGATCTTGACGAACAAAATAAATTCCGGATACTGCAGTCCTATTTGTAGTCCTCGTTACGTGGTCACTCAGGTCAGGGGCCTCTCCCAATCGAGCGATTCGACTGATACGCCCACCTGCACGCTATCATCATCGCGCCTCCCTCGTCCCTACTGTCCGATCTCATCTCACAAAAAATGGAACCCGACGTCAGCATCGAGACATCGTGCATGATCCGGATCGCAGTCCTTCCAATCGGCGATGTCCCTCTTCCTCTCCTGCGGGATTACCACTCCATGCTCCTGCCTCACCACACGATCCCTCTCTCCACGATCAGCTCCTTTTACACGGAGCATCAGAAATCCCCTTTCGCCCACCAGCCTTGGGACACGGGCTCGCTCCGCTTCAAATTCATCTTGGGTGGGGCCCCGCCCAGCCCTTGGGAAGATTTCCAGCCCAATCGCAAGATCCTCTCCGTAATTGGCATCTGCCACTGCCCTTCATCGCCGGATCTTGATTTAGTCATCGATCAATTCAATGCCGCCTGCAAAGGTTACTCCTCTGCTCTCGTTCTACGCTGCTTCGCCTTTTGTCCTGGCGATTCTCAAGTGAGTTCTCAGAATTCGGGTTTTTGTTTACTTCTTTCAATCAGATACTGATATGCGGTTATTGGTTATGATTATTACTATTATCAGTTTTAATTATTAGTAATTTGCTGAAGGAATGGTTATGTTATCCAGATGCAGGGGTATCGGATATGAGTATGATGTATTTGATTTTTAAAATTTTATTTCATATATTCGAAGGATAATACCTCTAATTTGTGCTTCTCAAACTTTTTATTTTATTTACAATTTGTTTATCTTAATAAACTAAACAAAATCCAACTTTTCGTGAATTGTGAGATCTAATTGCTTTATTTTCTGCTGCAGCTGGAAGATGGTAAGAAGAGAGAGAACTTGGTTTTATTTCCTCCTGCAGATCGTTCAACACAGGCATTTCACTTGCAGACAATGATGCAAGATATCGCTGCTTCATTATTGATGGAATTTGAGAAGTGGGTTCTTCAAGCAGAATCTTCTGGAACTATTTTGAAGACGCCTTTAGATTCTCAAGCTACTCTTAGCTCAGAGGAGGTTTATGTTTAGGTGTCCTAAGCATTGTAATCTGTATATTTTGTACCGGAGCATTTGTGGTGTGTGGAAATTTCTTCTTAATCCATTTGTTTTGATTAAAATAAAAATGCAGGTGATCAAGGCCAAAAAACGAAGACTTGCTCGTGCACAGAAGACAATAGGGGATTATTGTTTGTTAGCAGGATCACCTGTTGATGCGAATGCTCATTATTCAACTGCACTTGAGCTAGCAAGGTTGACTGCAGATTACTTCTGGTATGCTGGGGCTTTGGAGGGTAGCGTTTGTGCCATACTGGTAATTGCAGCCACTGAACGAGGCTAATCTGCAATTTGTGATATTTGTATGGATCCTTAAAAGTGATTAGCTTATTTACAGCTTATACATGTGCGTGAACAGAAACAAATGAATAAGGCTGGTAGCTTGGTTATGAGATTCATAAATATCTGCTTTTTTACAAAAATCTTTATTGGAGAAGTGTTTTTATAAGTCCAGCTCATAAGAATTTTACAATGAGGCATATGTTCAGTTATGACCACTGCCAATTTTGGTGACAAGTATTAAATTCCGGGATTTATCACATTTGATGATGATGTAACTTAACTTTTCCTCCTTCAGTGCTTATTGTTTTCGTTTTATTTCACCAGGGTTGGGGGGGCAGGGTATATGTTTTTAAATTAGGCTATTCTAACCTTTTGCATCTTAATGGCAAGTTTGCAGGTGATAAAATAGAACAAATATATGCACATATGATATGAAATTTATTTATTTGTTTTGTTATGATCAGGTTGATCGAATGGACCAGAAGGATATAGGTGTTGAGGATGAGGTTAGGTTTCGGTACAATAGTGTCATCATGCATTATAGGAAATCCTTCATACAAGACAATGCTCAGAGGTATATGATATCTTTTTCATTTATTTTGATGGACCTTCTTTCAGTTTCAGTTACAAATATTTGTAGAATGCTTTTGGCATCTGCTCTCTATCCCCTTCTTCTAAGTTATGTTTATGTTTGCGGTGTAGCCTTTTTTTTCATTTGAATCTTCTATCAAGAAAAATGATGAAGTCGTTATGATGCACCTTATTTTTGTCTGCCTAATCTTGTGAAGTGCAACAAAAAGTGTTCGATTTTTGCACATTTTTTAGTTAATAAATGGAAATTTATCTTTTTGTCTTTAACTTTTATAATTTTTTTAATGCAGAGTTTCGCCAATTACCTTTGAACTTGAAGCTACCTTGAAGTTGGCCAGGTTTCTATGCAGGTATGTTTCAATGTTTAATGCCATTATGATCTCATTGAGTTAGCTTGTAAACATGATGGCATAGCGTCTTGGCAATTTTGAAATCAATTCCATGGAAATTACAAGTTTTATGAGATAAATTAGAATTATATTTTGCTATATCGACAATTTGTTTTTATTATTTTTTTCTGCACTTATTTATTGTTTTTGATAGTGTTAATCTGATGGCTGGTATTTATGACATTGCCTGGGAAAGAATAAAGTTTAGGCAATTTTATGACTGGCCTATTTAAATTCCAAGATCTTGTACATAGTGTACTAAGTATTGTTGAAATGCATTCTTAAAAGAAATTTTATTATTAATTTTTGTGGTTATTGTAGGAGAGAACTGGCTAAGGAGGTTGTGGAGTTGCTAACCAATGCTGCCGATGGTGCAAAATCTTTGATTGATGCCAGCGACAGACTCATATTATATGTTGAAATTGCTCGTCTATTCGGTACTCTAGGTTATCAACGAAAAGCTGCCTTCTTCTCAAGACAGGTAGCTCAGTTATACCTACAACAGGAAAATAGATTGGCTGCTATCAGTGCCATGCAAGTCTTGGCAATGACCACCAAAGCGTATCGTGTTGAGAGCAGAGCATCCATCTCAAAACATTCTCTTTCCAATGTTAGTATACAATTAAGGAGGGAACTATGTAGTGCACATTTTATAAAGGCACTGCAACCTTGTTGAAATTGTTCTTTGTTCGTAAACTATCCAACTGTAACAACCATCTCAATTTTCTTTCTTTTGCAGCAGGAAACTGAATCAGGTCACGCTGATAGCGGGAAAATGCATCATCAGTCAGTCGTTTCACTGTTTGACTCTCAATGGAGCACCTTGCAGATGGTTGTGCTGAGAGAGATACTTCTATCTGCTGTTCGTGCAGGAGACCCTCTTGCTGCCTGGAGTGCAGCAGCGAGGCTACTAAGATCTTATTATCCTCTAATTACACCTGCAGGACAAAATGGTCTTGCTAGTGCACTGAAAAATTCAGCCGAAAGATTGCCTTTGGGAACTCGATGTGCTGACCCTGCCTTACCTTTCATAAGGTTTGTCACTGCTTTAAATTTATCTAGATTTGGGACTGGTAATTTTATTTCCTTAACCTAATGGTCATTGTGCTTGTGCTGCATTTAACGTGGATATATTTCTGAGACAATCTGTAGTCTCTTAGTTTTTGCATGGGCCTTCTGCACACTTTCCCCTACTATCAAAGTTCTTTTGCAGAGGCCCATGCATTTGCTTATTGTCAATCATGAAGAAACTGTTGACTCCCCCTTTCCTTTATGCCCCAGTATTCAGAAATGTTAATTGTTGTCTATAAATGCAGGCTATATTCTTTTCCTCTCCATCTCTCACAAATGGATATTGTAAAACGCAATCCAGCAAGAGAAGATTGGTGGGCAGGATCTGCTCCTTCAGGACCTTTTATCTATACACCATTCAGCAAGGGAGAGCCAGATGATAATAGCAAGCAAGATTTGGTTTGGATTGTTGGGGAACCGGTCCAGGTCTTTGTGGAGTTAGCTAATCCTTGTGGATTTGATTTAAAGGTTGATAGCATCTATCTCTCAGTGCAGTCCGGGAATTTCGATGCTTTTCCTCTTAGTGTGGATCTCCCACCTAATTCATCTCAGGTGATCATGTTATCTGGAATCCCGACATCTGTTGGGCCAGTGGTGATTCCAGGATGCACCGTTCATTGTTTTGGTGTAATTACTGAACACCTTTTTAGGGATGTTGATAATTTGCTGCTTGGAGCAGCACAAGGACTTGTGCTTTCTGACCCTTTTCGATGCTGTGGGTCGCCAAGGTTGAGAAATGTATCTGTTCCGAATATTTCTGTAATACCTCCATTGCCATTGCTCTTGTCACATGTTGTAGGTGGTGATGGCGCCATTGTTCTATATGAAGGCGAAATTCGAGAAGTATGGATAAATCTAGCTAACGCTGGCACAATTGCAGTTGAGCAGGCCCACATTTCACTATCTGGAAAAAACCAAGATTCTGTCATCTCAATTGGATATGAAAAATTAAAATCTGCTCTTCCATTGAGACCTGGTTCAGAAGTAAGTATACCTGTGACCTTGAAAGCCTGGCGACTTGGCCTGGGTGAGAATGATACTGCAGCTGGTAAGAGTGCCTCCAGCAGCATGGGTAGAGCTGTGAAAGATGGAAGCTGCCCCTCATTGTTGATCCATTATGCAGGTATTTTTTTCAAATTTATGTGGTGCAACCACTCAATGTCTCACGTAACATTCAAGCACATATTTTCTTATTTCCCTTATGTTGTCAATAACCAGTGGATGGATTTGCTGCAATATTTTGGAATTTCCAAGTTTCTTTAAGAATTCCTATTGTTATATTGGATTGGATGAAATTTATCTTTTATAACTTCCCTTATTATGTACTCCTGCTGTATTAAGTTAAGTGTCGGTAGCTGTGATGCATATCAAAGCCCATTCCTGGCAACTAATTATATGTAATCAAAATTTAAAAAGTTTTTTTTTTTTTTTCTAATTTTTCCTATAGAGTATTACCACAGATAAATTTAATTTGTGCATTAAGGTGGAATCATGTCAATTAAGATCAACCGTTTCAGAAATACTAATAGGCTATATTTTGTGCCGAGTTTCTAATACGTCTTCACTGGAGTAAGTGTCACTTATTTGGAAGCTTTACATAATCAAGATCATTTGACTTGGATGATTAGTAACTTTTACATAGTTCTATCATTCCTAAACTGCATGTAGGAACTTTTTGAATGAGATTTATCCACGGAGCCTCTTCCTAGTGCTTAAACTCATCATTCTTTTCTCAGGGCCACTAGGAGATGCTGTGGATCTTGAAACAAACAAATCATCTGTGCCCCCGGGAAGGCGTCTGGTTGTTCCACTACAAATCTGTGTTTTGCAGGGTTTGTCTTTTGTGAAAGCTCGTTTGCTTTCTATGGAGATTCCTGCACATGTTGGTGGGAGTCTTTCCAATCTGGCTAGCGTGGATGGTAACCCTTTGGATGAAGCTGTTGGCTATGGAAGTAAGATAGAGAGATTGGTGAAGATTGATCCCTTTAGAGGCAGCTGGGGATTACGTTTTCTTGAACTAGAATTGTCTAATCCAACTGATTTTGTCTTTGAGATAAGCGTTTCTGTCCAGTTGGAAAAACCAAGCAATGAGGACAACCTTTCTGTTGACTATGCTGCTGAGTACAGTTATCCTAAAACAAGAATTGACAGGGACTACTTTGCAAGGGTATTAATACCCCTTGAGCATTTTAAGTTACCTTTTCTTGATGATTCAATTTTTTTGAAAGATTTGCAGTCTGATGGGACCTCTGTTGGTAGAAATGCTAGTTTCTCAGAAAGGAATACGAAGGCTGAACTAAATGCTTCCATAAAGAACCTCATTTCCAGAATAAAAGTCAAGTGGCAATCAGGACGTAACAGCTCTGGAGAACTGAATATCAAGGATGCTATACAGGCAGCCCTTCAGTCATCTGCCATGGATGTACTATTGCCAGATCCTCTGACTTTTGGCTTCAGGCTTGCTAGAAATGGTTCTGAAAATGCAGCAAAACTTGATTCACCAAAAGAATCTGATAAGAGTATTCAGCCCTGTGTGTCCAAGAATTCCGTAATTGCACATGATATGACTCCCATGGAAGTTCTAGTTAGGAATAACACGAAGGAAACCATCAAGATGAATCTTAGTGTTACATGCAGAGATGTAGCTGGAGAGAATTGTATGGAGGGCGCGAAGGCAACTGTCCTATGGGCTGGTTAGTTCCTTTTATGTGGCAGTTTCGTATTTCAGTGTCAATAATATCATGTTTTAGTCATTAACTCTAACCTATCTGATATATCGATTTCCCTCTATTTTGCTAGATAAATCACAAAGAGCACTTTTTTTGCGGAGTTTAATTTTGTTTTGTTAATCAGGTGTTCTAAGTGGAATCACCATGGAGGTTCCTCCACTTCAAGAAAGCAAGCATTGTTTTTCTCTGTACTTCCTTGTCCCTGGTGAGTACACAATGGTTGCAGCTGCTGTAATTGATGATGCTAATGACGTCTTGAGAGCAAGAGCAAAAAGCGAATCGCCAGATGAGCCTATTTTTTATCGAGGACCTCCTTTTCACTTGCGTGTCAATGGGACTGCATGAATTTTTTTTTTTCATGGCTATCATAAAGTGCTCCTCATGCTAGCATAGCACCTTCGGGCAGTGTCAATGGTTCCGAATCATCCTTTTTAACTGTTTTTTTCCCAAACCACCGTTCTGTTCCCCGTACTCCAAAAATGCTCTTCTATCATTGAAACCTTATATGCTTCTTGGTTTCAGCACAAGTTGGAGATTTAACGCTTGTAAATCATATATATTTGAACCCATACTCTGAGAAGATTACTTACGTATCCATTTGGATGTTTTTGATTTGTTTTATACATTGTTTTCTGAAATATATTCGGTATTTCCATTTATTTATAGTTGATCTGGTACTGAATGTTCTTTTAAGAAAAATGAGCACGAATTGTTGAAGCTATTGGCTAAAATATAAAAGCTACCCTTAGGATTGGTGGTTTCTGTATGTGGTTATATTTGGAGGCCTTAAACCCTTCTTTATATATATATATATATATATATATTAAAGCATACCTAAAATAGTGTTTATTAGTGTATACAAGTAAGAAGGACAAGTGAAAAAATCTGGAAGGTAAACGCTTCTTTCTTTTGAGACAAAATTAAGGATTTGGACCAAACAAAGGCAATGGTAAAGAAAACATGCACATGGCATTCGATCACTTCCTAATATTTATTGACAAATCAAATCAAATCTGTGGTGCCCGCAAAATGAGCATGTAAATGCATACATGATGACAATGTGAATCTGTTGCTGTTGGCAAAGATGCTACAAGTCATTAGAATTTTATAAACGTGAACGGTATTATTATGTTAATTATTGTTTGCATAGACCACTCCTGATTTCCAGCTAGCTAGCTTCTTCCTGTTTGGATGTCAAGAATATTGGGTAATGATAACTAATTAGAGAGAGACAGCCCTTGGCCTTAGCCTTGGAGTTTTCACGTTATACAAAATAATTTAAGTTTAAGCAAATATATATTTCTTTTGATTTAGATTATTTAGTTTCTGTCTTCCTAATCCTTTGAAGGTTTAAGTCAGTTTGTTGTTTTGCCAATTGAAGGCCACAGAGTGATAGAGAAGTGGGGCTGTTGATGGTAGGGAATGGGGTAATGTGACGCCAAATTTGATGCCCATTTGGAGAACAAGGAAACATCTCACTTTGCTTGGAAAATGAATCTGGAATGCTCACTCCAACAAATGTGAAATTCGTGTATAAAGTTGATTGAAACTCCTATGAACTGAGAGAGAGAAAGAGTGATAATAGAATCTCTTAAGAATTAGTACGTATCGAATATTTTGATTTGTAGGATCTAAATTGGATTTCCGCTGTCATGTCAACAATCTTTTTCGATGGACTATCGATCTATCTGTTTTGGCTTTAATTAAACCTACTATATACATACCTTGCCCTTAAAACGGGTAACTTACCTCATCTAAACTTTTCTTTACTTAAAATATATAGAAATCAGCACACGTAAAAGAATGTTTGATATTTTACGAAGTTATTTAAAATATGTATCAACAGCTAAGCTTCAAGTTTTACAAGAAAGGACCAGTTTCCTCTGTTGAACTTGTAGCACAGAAATCAGACATCTATGCAAATATTTGATTCAATGAACCTAGACTTCAACATTGCTTTCATTTTAAACACACGCACAAAAAAAATAATGAAGTCTTTTAAATTCCTCGTACATTCTTTGATTCGTAATATAACTGGCAAATCTTTTAGATTATTAGCTGCCCACCCTTCATCTTCATGCTTAGCCTTCTTTAATGGATTCTTATCTTCCCTTCCCCCACAAACAACCTCGCATTAACTTTTCTTGTTACCACATTTTTTTCATTTGATAGTGTTTGATACTTACTTGTGTCTGTTCACAAAAGCATTCTTATGTTTTTTTTTTTTTTTTTTTTTCCTTATCACATT
>JBBYHL010000019.1:3350937-3368975 GCA_038381835.1 Adansonia madagascariensis | reverse complement strand
GAGCATGTCAAAAGCCCAACCAAATTATGACTGAGGTCCACAAATAAAATGGGTATAGATCTATTCACAATTTGTGGGCTTCAAGACTTGAGTTACCCGAGACCAAGTTTCCCTCTATCTTCAATTCTAACGTTCGAGCAGTAATAAAATATTAGCTCACGAATCTTCGATTTCCCAGGCCGTCGGATCTTTGGTTGGCTTAGGTCTTCATTTGTTCCAAAAAAAAAACCTAACTACCAACACCAGCTATTTTTCCTTATTATGAAAATCCCCTAAGAATCCTCCATCTTTTTCACGGGTGGATCGAAGCAATTGCAGTGAAGAAGATCTTACCATTTTCCACTTCTATACTTTAATACCTCTCGCTTTACCTTTCGCTTTCCCTTTGCTAACTCTAAGAAATCTCAACCAGCAACCATGCCTTCCTTAATCTCTCTCAAAAAATCCTTATCTTCGATGCACCATCTCTCCCTGATCCAGCAACGACTCCAAACCCGCCAATTCTCGTCGCTTCCCCTGATCAACGCTTCAAACATCGACTCCAATAATAAACAAGATTCCATTCCAGATCTTTCCTGAAATGGATCTCGGGGATCGCAGTTGATTCGGGCTTAGGATTAATCCACAGGTACTCAACTTCAGCTTCGGATTGGAATTCTGCGTTTTTCAACAAACCCTTTTTGTCTTCGCTGACTGCTCAACTGAAACTACTGAATCTGCCGTTGATGGTTCAAGAAACGCGTTCCGTAAACTAGCCCTCCCTGACTATAGCTCTTAAGTTCATCTTCGGAGGTTATTACTGTTCTTCTAATTTCTCTCCTTTTTTTTTTCCCTTTTTCGTTTTAATTAATAGCAAAATATTAGATGGCGTTTTAGTCTTTGGTTTATTATTATTATTTTTTTGGGCCGTTGCAGAGGTGTATAGAAGGAAAGTTTTCTTTAACTATGAGAAGCAGCTAAGATTGCGGAGTCCTCCAGAAAAGGTAAATTATAGAATACTTGGGTTGAATGTTGATGGTAGGAAATTTGTTAAAAAATAAAAAAAAGGTTAGTCCTAGTTCAATTGGTCAAAATCTTTGGTTTATTGCCTTTAGATTGTAAAGAAGTGAAGCAGCTGATCTTTGCTCTTCCAGTCCTTTTTTCTTTTTGGATACATAATTTACTCTCTGCAACTTTTTGGATTGAGTTACTAATATTCGTTTGGTCTTGATACGGTTGTCTTATGAATATTTTCTTGTTCACCCTCTGTCAGGACCTCCTAATATCTCTATGCTTGCAGGTTTTCGAGCATTTTGCCTCTTTTCGAACTCCGGAAGGGGAATTACTCATGAGACCAGCTGATCTAATGCCAGCAGTGCTCCTCTTTTTCCTCCATCTGAATCCCACGTTGTTAGAGATGGATATTTGACAGGGGAAAGGAGTACTGGCGAGTTACAGCGTGGTCCTTAAGAATTTTTCATGCTTTTAGATGTGAACAGTGATGGACTTGTATCTTTCAAAGAGTAAGCTGCCTATATCTCACAATTTAATTAGACCGTTAGTTTACTTTTTTTACTTTGTTTGGATGATAAAAATGCTAAACGGTTTCTTTGAAACAGGTATATCTTTTTTGTAACACTACTCAGCATCCCTGAGTCAAGTTTCTCGGTAGCATTCAAAATGTTTGACGTATACGACAATTTATCTCTTTGAGAGCAATTTTGAGCTAGCTGCCTTTGCTTCCTTTGCCTTTTTATCCTACAAGTTAGTAATTTGACTTAAATATCCGTATATAGGGAGATTGATAAGGAAGGATTTAAGAAAGTAATGGCTTTGATGCGGGCTAATAACAGACAAGGGGCAGTCCACAGGGATGGACTTCGCATTGGGTTAAAAGTTACTGGTTCTGTGGAGAATGGAGGTCCGGTGGAGTACTTCTTTGGAAAAGATGGAAAGGCATGCCTCCAACATGATAAAATTGTTGAATTCTAGCGAAAGTTGCAGGACGAGGTGAGCCCTTTTCTTCCAAGTCTAAAAAAACTGAAATCATTTTCTTAAAAGTTTGTGCATGATATTTTTTATTCTTACTCTGTGCTTGATATTGGTGTAAATTTGCAAAAAAATGCATATGATTATCATGGATGTTTCATGGTATTCTTGGCATGAGACTTGTAGTCCACTGCCTACCCAACTTTGACAAACTTGGAGCATTTTCTTGTAGCATGAGTGATACGTGTTAAGATTGAGCCAGAATTCCATATAGGAAGCAAAAGCATTATCTATACATCTTTTGTTTTGAGGGTTAAAGGAGTTGATTTTGTTGTCAAATTGAATTTTTAAAAAAAAAAACTTGTAGAATTCTTGTAGTACATGGAAAATTGCACTGAATTTGTGCTCTTATCTTGGGGTTTTTACGTTTTTACATTATTTTTCTTTCTCCTCCGCACCAAGAAATTTTGATGATTGTCCTATTCAAAGTAATGTTTATTGTATTTGTAGATGCTGAGATTGGAGTTTGATTATTATGACTACAAAGTCTGAGGAACCATATCAGCCAAGGATTTTGCATATCCATGGTTGCTTCTGCTGATACGAGTCATTTAGACAGGTTGCTTGAGCGGGTTGATGAATTAAATGACGAGCCACGTCTTAGGGAGATTCAAATCAACTTGGATGAATTCAAACATTTTGATGAGTTACATAGAAAATCGCGGCCATTTTCTTTGGCATTTTTTAGTTATGGGAAAATTAATGGTCTAGTGACAAAGGATGACTTCAAACGAGCAGCATCTCACATAAGTCTTGTGTTGTTTATGATTTGCGCTTTCTTTTATGACCAATTATAACTTGTCAATAGAAAGCTATCAAAATTTCGAAAAGTCATTGAATTAATGGTCACTTTCTTTAGCTTTATCTATTTTCTTGCAGTTTAATGTTAAAAAGAGGTTACTAAAATTGACAACATGGTGACCTTCAGGTTATGCACTCAAAGGTTTATAAATTGATTTTTCCCTCATAGAATGTTAGAAAAGTAATTAGGCGTTGCAAAGGGTGTCTTTGTTTTTTGAACAGATGTAATCATGTAATGCCTTAACAGCAGTTAATATCCCATGCTAACATTAAAACTGTCTTCTTGACAACAACTATTTTCTGACATGCAGCAATACCTTTTCTCTCTATCTGTTTACACGATTGCATTGTTTATGATTTTTGCCTAACAAATTACCATTAAAACTTGTAGATTTGCATGCAGCTGTTGGTGTTCTGACATGTAATTTAAAATTCAATTAATATATCTTTTCAGTTTCTTTACCTGTTCCAGCATTTTCCTTTTTGGCATTCTTTCCCAGTTTTCTTAGCAAGGAACCTTGCCATTTAGTTTTGAATTTTGATACTCTGCCGTGCATAATAATTTCCAAATGCGAGACTTTTCACAGTAAACATCACGATGAAGTGATCTATGCATGTACAGGTCTGTGGCATATCACTTACAGAGAATGTTGTTGAGATCATTTTCTTTGTTTTTGACTCCAATTGTGATGGGCATTTACGCGCATATGATTTTGTTAGGATTTTACTTAAACGAGAAAGGGAGCACTATTGCTCAACCTGTAGAGTCAGGAATCTGTGGACTTTTATCTGGCTGCTGGAACTTTTCAAATAATAGCTCTATTGGGAGGGTGATCTCATAATCTATCTCCAAGACATATGGGATTTCCATCAACTCAGAAGCTTCTGACATCTGTCTGAGAGGTTGAACATGTTATCAGCTGGACTTATGTTGCAGATATAGAATGCACTTGTGAGTTGAAGCTGGGTAAATAGCTGCTACTCAACTTGTCAAGGCATTATAAGTTAATTAACTGATCGACTAACTGCATCACCTTGTTTCGTAACTGGTCTGGGTACCATCTGCATTGAGGTTTAGTCATCGGTATCTCTTGACATCAGAAGCTGTTGCAAAATCGACGTAAGAAAGTTTGTACAAGTTGAGTTTTATGTTCTATGTTACCGGATAGACTTATCTTGGGGGTTGATACTGACTGAATCCTTATATGCCCTTTTCATACAGGTTATATGTAAGACCAACAGACTGTACAGTTGTCCTCCCTTAACGTAAATATTATTGTTCATCTCTGAAAGAGTATGTTTGCACGATTATTCATATTTTTCCTCCTTTTTTTTTTCTTCTTTGATTTAATGATTTCTTGCTTGTTCATAAAGATTTGCAAATTCTTGGTACTAGTTGTAAGATGTAAACATTCATTAGGAAATTTTCTGGGCTCTGGGGTACAATACCAGTCCAAGCATTTGATATAATAGCCTTGATAAACTGCATTACTCTTTCTAGAATATAAAGAGAATGCTTACGAATCAGTTCTTTGATAAAGACCGAAGAATTCATGGTCATTCAGCGTGGTTCACGTTCGCTTAAACGATCAGGGAAGTATGAACTATGAATGCTTTAACTATTATTGCTTCTCTTTCAGAATAAACCTTGAAAACTATTTGTCCTATAGCAATATGGAGCAAAATATCGGTTTACCAAATAAACTGCACTTGTTCGTGGGCTGGATAGCCTGTCCAAGTTAGTTGGGCTCGGACTTGGGTCTGTATTTTCTTGTTCTAATTTAGCTTAGCTTAAAATAATATTTTTATATTTAAATAATATATTTTTATTTAAGTTTAATTATAAAATATATAAATATTAATATAAAAATATTTTTTAATAAGGTAAACAGTGGTTTGAGCTAGATGGAAGGGTTGGGTCGGGCCAAACACAGACTTAAGTTTAGAATTCAAAAATTTTCAGATTGTAATTTGGCCTGTTGATACCTCTAGGATAGACTGAAAGAACCGGTTAAATTTGATACATTTGGTTATATAATTTGGTTTTGTTGTGTCTCTTTGATTGGCTTGTGGTATTTTATTTTTATATCAAATCAACCGAACAAATTAAGATTTAATTTTTAAACATATTGAAACTTAATTAACATTATCTAACCTAATCCAATATGATTGATGAATCAAAATAGCTAATTGAATCAAATCAAATAATTTTGATTAGATTATTTTAATTTTTTTTACTTGTATTTTAATATTTTAACTGATTTGATTGATTCTTTAAATTTATTCGATTTATTTAATTTTTAAATTTTTAAAAAGAACCGATTGAAAATATCTTTTAGAGTATAAAAACTTCGCAAGTGATTACTGGTTTAATTCTCTAGAGAACAAATCACTTGAACAATGGAACCAAATATTATTGATTTTAGTACTTTTGAAACAAACCTCCTTTGTTTCCCCTCTTTATGTCTATAGCCATAGCCGAGCTCTCCTTGAAATATTGCCAAAAAAGGGGAGGGGAGGCCTAAAACACAAAGCTATTTCAAACACAATAAGCCAAAAATAACTGATATTATATGATGACATGTCCACCAAGCAGCGTCAGCCTCCTTTTTGTGGATTAGAGATTGGTCAACGGCACGACAAAACTGGACGCTCCTTTACTTAGAAAGTGACTTTACCATTTCCCTTACAAAACGTTGACCTTGTTACCGACAGTCAAATGGAGAGAAAAACAAGGAAATAAATAATACTAATAATAATAAATCGGCAGAAATGTTAAAATAATAAAAACTTCCTTTCATTTCTTCTTCTGCAACAAAACAAAACACCGTCCGCGTATAATAATATTCCCCCTCCCCTCTTGGAATAGGCGTTAAGTTCCTTAAAATCATTATTATCAGATTGTTTTTCTTTGTTAAAATTCTTAATCCTAAAGAATGGGGAAGCCAACGGGGAAGAAGAAGATTCAAGAAGCAGCCCAGAAAGCCATGGAAGCCAACAGGCAAAGCAAAGCCGCAGCCGCCGCTGCTGCCGCTGCCGATCGAACGTCGAAAGCTTTCGATGAAGACACGGCAATCTTCATCAACATGTCTCAAGAACTCAAAGAAGAAGGTAACCGACTCTTCCAGAAACGCGACCATGAAGGCGCCATGTTAAAGTATGAAAAAGCCCTTAACCTCCTCCCTAGAAACCATATCGATGTCGCTTATTTACGGAGCAATATGGCTGCTTGTTATATGCAAATGGGTCTCGGCGAGTACCCACGCGCCATTAATGAATGTAATTTGGCTTTAGAGGTTTCTCCCAAATATAGCAAAGCCTTGTTGAGAAGAGCTAGGTGTTATGAAGCTTTGAATAGATTGGATTTAGCTTATAGGGATGTTCGTAATGTTTTAACTATTGAACCCAATAATTTGTCTGCTTTGGAGGTTTTAGAGAGCGTTAAAAAGGCCATGGATGAAAAGGGTGTTACTGTTAATGAAAATGAACTAGGTTTGTTTGATAATAAGCCTTCAGGGGCTTCACTTTTGCGAAAAGTGGTGAAAGATAACTTGAGGAAAAATAAAAAAAAGGGAAAAAATACTGAGAAAAGTGAAAACAACGACGACAAGGTTAGTGAAGAGAAGAAGGCGGAGGATAAGCTCATCGTGGAGGAGAAGAAGGTTGTCAATGTCAAGGATAAAGAGGTTGTTATGAAGATTATTGAGGAAGAGAAGAAGGCTGTTGAGGAAGAAAAAGTGATTACAAAGACAGTGAAGCTGGTGCTCGGAGAGGATATCAGGTGGGCGCAATTACCTGTGAATTGTAGTATCAAGTTGGTAAGGGATATTGTTCGGGATAGGTTTCCGGGATTGAAGGGTATTCTTGTGAAATACAGGGATCCAGAAGGTGATTTAGTTACTATCACTACAACAGATGAACTTAGGTTGGCTGAGTCATCCATTGGTGTTTCCGGAGGATTGCTTAGGTTCTATATCATTGAAGTTAGTCCTGACCAGGAACCGCCTTATGAAGGAGCAAGTAAAGAGGAGGTGTGCATGGGTGAAGAGAAAGTCAGTCATGTTGTTGAGAATGGTAATGCCGACCATGGCGTAGACGCTATGAAGGACATATGCGTGGAGGATTGGATTGTCCAGTTTGCACGACTGTTCAAGAACCATGTCGGGTTTGATTCTGATTCTTACTTGGACCTTCATGAACTTGGCATGAAATTATACTCGGAAGCAATGGAGGATGCTGTGACAAGTGAAGACGCACAGGAGCTTTTTCAAATATCTGCAGATAAGTTCCAAGAGATGGCAGCTCTGGCATTGTTTAATTGGGGAAATGTTCACATGTCCAGGGCAAGGAAGCAGGTTTACTTTACAGAAGATGGCTCAAGGGAATCTGTACTAGCACAGATTAGGGATGCATATGAGTGGGCACGGAAAGAATATGTATTGGCTGCAACTAGATACGAGGAAGCATTAAAAATTAAACCAGATTTTTATGAAGCTCTTCTTGCATTGGGGCAACAGCAGTTTGAGCAAGCAAAACTCTGTTGGTACCATGCAATTGGGACCAAGATTGATCTAGAGACAGGGCCTTCCCAGGAGGTCCTGCAGCTTTATAACAAGGCAGAGGATAGCATGGACAGGGGTATGCAGATGTGGGAGGAAATGGAGGAGCAACGACTGAATGGACTCTCCAAATTTGACAAGTATAAAGCGCATTTGCAGAAAATGGGTTTAGACAGGCTGTTTAACGATGTCTCTGCTGAAGAAGCTGCTGAGCAGGCTGCGAACATGAGTTCACAGATATACTTGTTATGGGGAACCTTACTTTATGAGCGTTCAGTTGTCGAATACAAGCTTGGGGTGCCAACTTGGGAAGAATCTTTGGAAGTTGCAATTGAGAAATTTGAACTTGCGGGAGCTTCTACGACAGACATATCTGTTATGATAAAGAACCACCCTTCCAACGAGACTGCATTGGAAGGTATATACGAAGGAGTCATCTCTAAACTTCTCTTGTTGCACTTGTTTTCTTGCTGCTTGTGTTGCTCTCAGAAATCTTTTGTTAGGAAAATTTTATCCCCTTGATTTCATTGCAGGTTTAGGATTCAAAATTGATGAGATTGTGCAGGCATGGAATGAGATGTATGATGTGAAAAGGTGGCAGATTGGAGTTCCATCATTCCGGCTAGAACCATTGTTCCGTCGCCGGGCTCCAAAGCTTCATTCTGTCTTGGAGCATCTTTAAGTTTTCTGTTGTAATCTTTTCAGGCACTAGACAAGTGCTTCAGTTTTGTGCATTTCATGTTCCAAGATCAGTGTTTGTGTGCTACTAAGACAGGTAAAGCTTATTTCTGTCCGCCTTTGTTTATCAGCAATTTCCATCATGACCTTAATCTTATAAATGTTAATCATTTTGAGTGTGATCTGTTCATTTATAAAAATAGAAACTGTTTTTAGCATAGCACGGATGAAAAATAGTTTGCATCAGTCGCAAATTGAAATCTTATTTTTGGTTTTAAGTGGTTCTGGCTTCTACTCAATCGTTTAGCTTTTTAGATGGCCATTTATCTTGTTTGATTTATGATTTCTTTCAATCCATGCATCGCTGCTTGATCGGACGGAGAATGCACATCTGCATCATGTTTGATCTTTAGTGTAATTGCAGGTCTTTTTTGTCCATGGTCGCAATGCCCGCTTTGACCTGCAGAAGCTTGTGAAGTGATATTGAAAGTGTGAAGTTTGTGATTTTGCATGAAGACAAGTCTGGTCATTCATTTTTATCATTTTTGGGGATTTTCCTTTTTCATACAGCAATTTGCAATTTGCAGTTTGAGATATAGTGTTATATTCTTTAATTTGTTCATTTTTAAGGATAACAATTCATTGTAAGACCAAGACCATAATCTTGTTTGTTATTCTAATGTGTTATATATGTTGTAGGTCAACATAGTTTGTTATAAATTTATGTTTGTTTGCTCTACTAAGCTCAGCTCAATTGTAGCAAAGCTTGTAATATTTTCTTATTCAAATTTATATCAATCTTGTTACTCTGTTTAATGTGTTATATTTCAGAGTCTAATTCATAGAAATTTGAAATTTGATTTGTATTAGATTATTTTCTCTCTTATTTTCGTGCTATTTTTCATGTCATGTCTATAATCATTTTATATTTGAAATTATCAAGTTTAATGAATAATATCTAGATAACCCTCAATTTTATTGTACATATTATTATGTTGTGTCCGGGTTCATATTGTTTTTTTCTACAAAAATTATATTTCAAAAGTATTATATACTTATATAATTTGTAGTAACACACGAATGGATGTAATAATAGAAAAGTAATGTTTTTTATAGGCTCTTTTATATAATTTGTACTACATACAAAACCCAAATTGCTCACTTCTTTCTTTCTTAGTCCTCAAGATTTTAACTTGCGATAACAATCGGTCGTGATTGTTTCTAACATTCCTATTCATAGATAATAGCGTCAAAACAATTTTCATTACTTGGGTTTTAAATGCCATCAGCCAAATTGAAGAAATAACAAAAAGATTGAAGAAATGGAAAAGCAAAGCCTACCCGTTTTTCTTCTCTGGGGAGTCGTAAATTCCTCCTACACACCTCCAGATACGGAGCCAGATGCTCTTTCAAGGAATGGTGGCCCCATCAAGGCAAGCGCATCGCGTAGATAAAGCCGGAGGGTGAGCGCGGCGTTATTTCGCGCACTGAGTACAATTAAACTGCGGGCGACCTCCTCATCCCCAAAGGCAGCTTCCACCAGACGTCGACAACTTCTTAGTTGCCCGGAAACCAACTTAGATGCCTTAGATTTTTCCAGATTTTCAATTCTGCCCCTCCAAATTCTGTTCACCGCAGCCCAATACTGGCCATACGGATGCGTAGCTCCAGCCAAGTACTTGGCGGTGCATTCCAGTGCGATAGCGCAGTAAGCTTCCCTCATGGAGTCAGCGATTTTGAGCCTTTGTCTACTGTCGATGCGCTCGATCATCTCCAAAAGGTCAAGCATTTTCTCGGAAATTTCACCCGCCGCGAATTCGTTTTTAATGCAGCGGAGAAGCAGTGCTTTCTTCAGGCAAGGCTTGATCTTCAAAGGCGGCAAAGCTTGGATAAGTTTCTTCAACAACATTTCGTCGGCTGAGTTCCTAACAAGGAATTCGATGATCCAAGCACAGGTATCTGGATCAATTTCTCGATCCATTGAAGTTTGAACCCTAATTTTCGGCTGTATTTCCACTTCAAATATCATGTCTTTTTATTTTAATATTATACTTTTCAAGGTAAAGCGGGGACCAGCGGCACAATCCTGAATCCACCCACAAGCTGGTCACCTGCCTGTCACTTTGACTAGGCCTTTTTCTATTTTTCTGATTTCTATAATGTCGATAATATTATTTGAAAAGTTTAAAATTTTATTAATAATATATAAATAATTTTTTATAAAATTGTCACATATTTTTTTATTTTTTAAAAATACATTAACACATATGTTAGGTTTTTTTTTTTTTTTACTTACTTGATAATAATTTTTTTAATTATAAAAAAATTAAAAATTATTCGTTTGTATTTTATAGTATAGAGTGAAATCGATTTTAATAAACCATAACTTTTATTACTCATAACTATTGCCCGTGTGGTAAACCCATAACTATATTATCCAAATCATAATTACTTTACTCATAATTATATTATCCAATTTCATAAACCCAATTTTATAAGTCCAAAATGAAATCTAAACTGACATAATTGGTTTAATCAAATCGATTAATTTTGCTTTAATTGTTTTATTTTTTATAATATTTAATTAATTCTGTTAATTTAAGTTAAATTAATTTATTCAATTTTTTTTAATTTTAATATCAAAACTAACTCAGGATAATTTTACTCAAGTTTCATTCAATCAAATGACGCCATTTAAGAAAAAATTACCAAATAAAGAAGTTAAAATTTAAGTAGTAACTGTAAAATGAAATTAGGATAATTTAGGCATTTATTTTTTAAGAACTACCTACGAAAATCACTCACAATTGTTAATATTTTTTCTATTTTTAAAAATAATTACTCATTTATATTTTTAAATAGTTATTTCTTTTAAATACAATAACTTTAAAAAATATATATTTTATCAATAAAATTCTAATACTTCAAGCTTCTTTCATACATTTTTTTTATTATAAATAAAACTTCTTTTATATTTTTCTTCTTAGCCCTATGTTGTGGGTATGCAAATTTATGCAAATTTTTAATATTAGTATTCATTTAATGTGTGTGTGTGTATCTATATATATATATATATAAGAGTACTAAGCGTTTATCAATAGATTTTTATGGTTAAACTTTATAACTTAAATTAGCATGTTAACTCGGGCTTCGTCTGGGGTGTTTTGACATTTTTTTAAATATGATTTTAAAAGTATAATAATATTAATAATTTATTATTAATTGTTTTAAAATATTTTTATTTGTGTATTATTTTTAGACTGAATTTTTTATGAATAATTTTTTTTATATTTTAATGTAAATTAATTATTTGATATAATACGAGTAGACATACGAATCAAAATTTAAAGAAACAAATTATTAACATGTTAATTATATAAATAAAATATTTAAGATGAAAAATAACACGGAACAATGACATATGACAAAGTTAGGAGTTATATTTGGATATTGTTAATTAAGTCTAGCAATTTTTGAACATAATATGAGTATACAATATGACACAAAAAATAACATGAATACGACGTAAATAGATAAACATGTCAAAATTTATATAAATAAATTATTGATTTATCAAAAATTTTAAAATATATAATACTTTTAATACAACTATAATATAAAAAATAATATGAACATGATGCACACATAGAAGAAAATTTGAAGTTACTGAATAGGACTTTTTTATTAGAATAATATAAAAAAAATTATTTGTTGAAATAAGCTGTTTTGATAAAATTCACTCACATTTTGATAAATTTCGTTAAATTATTTTTTAACTTACAAAAATTTTTGAAAAAATGCCATTAAAGTGTTTCAAATGATTGAAAAAAATATTAGAATAATATTTATTATTACTATTACTCTTATTATTATTAGTTTTTTATGTATATGAATAAAATTATTAATCTCAAATTTTAATGTTAAAAATTTAAGTCGATGAAATTAGAGTTTAAATTGAATCCTTATATGAATAACTCGAAAAAATATGTTATGATGTAACTTTTAAAATAAGATATGAATATCTATAATTATCAAATTTAATCTAGATAAATAATTACTCTCGACCATTAAATAACTTTCATATGTTATAATAGAAAAATATCACTAAAAATTCTTTAATGTTTTTCAATTATTAATAAAGTTTAGAATATAATAATAATAATAATTATTATTATTACGAAATGAATAAAATCATAAATTCCAAAATTTTTGTCAATGAACATAGATTTTAATTTGAATTGTTTTGACAAACTATATAAAATATATTCACTTAGGACAATTTTTAAAGTAATGTATAGATATCTAAAATTATGAAATTTAATTTAGAAAAACAATAACTCATAATCATCATAAGATACATAATACAAAATTGAGAGTTATTTCAATAATATCAATTAAACTTAGTAATTCCACATACAACATCATTATATGACATAAGCATGACATAAAAAATTAAAACACGACATAAAAATTATAACAAACATGATATAATAGATAAACGTGATAAAATCTATATAAAACAAATTATTAACGTGTCAAGATTTGTTTGAATATACAGTATTTTAAAATACGATCTTGACAATAAAGTAACACAAACATATATCTAAAGATATACTAAATATATAATATTTTAAATATGATCATAATATTCAAAAAATAAAATAAATATGATACTTATACATCAAAAAATTTAACTTTTTTTTTAAATGGTTGCAAGCCCTTGTGAAGAAGATTTATATTAATATATAATACCTTAAATATAATCATAATAAAAAAATAACAAAAATATAAATCTAATTATATGTGATAAATATATAATACTTTAAATGAGAATATGAAAAAAAAAAAAAAACACTTACACATATTTTTTTTCAATAAATTTTTAAGTGAAAGGGGCTTGGGATAGTTACCTCCTAAGATAGCTTCAGTGTAATATAATGTAATAGATGTAATTAGAATTTATCACACTCATTTATGCGAGTGAAAAATAAAATTTTATATTATTTTATTTAAAAAATAATAAATTATAAATATAAAAATTAATTTGTTTTAAATGATTTGTTATTTTTTAAAAATTAATAGATATAAAAGTAAATTTTTAGTTATTTTTAAAATTATAAAAAAAACTTAAAAATCTTTAATTTAATTTTATGATAATAATTTTAATTTAATTAGTCATTTTTTGGACGACTGTTTATATATATATATATATATAGTGTAGAATGCATAAGGACCAAGGACGACGGTTTATATATATATTGTAGAATGCATAAGGACCAAGGAGCATGTACCTCAAATGGAGGGTAACTTTTTCCAGGAGCAGCTTAAGCGTTTAAGGCGTTGAAAATTGTCTCCTTCTCTTTGTACTATTAGCGTCCATTTCAAATTCCACAATCAGTTTATGGAAAGGGAGAGTCCAATTTGAAAATTATTATTTTGTTTGGAAAGTTTTTTTTTTTCATCCAAAACCCCTAAAATATTTCTGAATCTGAATCCAATTCCATCTGAAAGATTAGGGCTTTCACTTGATTCTCAATGGACAAAATCAGAAGAGCTTCGCATGCAGGATCTTGGTACACTGATAACCGTAAGTCCTTTAAATGCGCTTTACTTCTCTTCTCTTTGCTTCCTCCGAAACCCTAGCAATTTTCATAATCGAATTTCATTTCATGCTTTTGCTTATCTTTTACGAATGATCAAGTGGAAAATTTGAGAGAAAACCAAAGGGGAAAAAAAGAAAAAGAAAAAGAGCTAAGCTAAGTAATTTCGCAGAGTCAATTAAAGTAGTAGTGTTATGTCTGGGACAAAATTAGTCATCAGTTAAATAAAGCTTTAGGAAATGAAAATTTTAATAATTTAAGGGTTGAATTAGGATATTATTCAAATGGACTTTTCGTCTGAAGTTGAAAAGATTAATAATTTCCACTTGTTTTTGAAAGGCTTTAGATAATTCATTTTTTCATACCTTGAGTGTAGCTTATTATTTTGCAATTCGAACTTCTATGAAAAAGAAAAATGAAATTTTTTCATCTTCTTTTAATATTTGAGAACTTGATCAACAAAATGGCTTAGGAAGATTCCCCCTCTTTTTCTTGGCTAGGCAATTATTGTTTTGTTCTGAAATTGTTACCCACCTGATTCTCGTCTTCCTTTTCTAAATGTATATTCTTTTCTCAGCTAAAAAATTAGCGGTAGAGCTTGATGGATGGATCAGAGCGGCTGGCTTGCCAAAATCATCTGATGTAAGAGGTGTAATTGCTCCGTAAGTTGTTCTGTCACCTCACTTGCTTGTTTCTTTCCTAACATAAACTAAAATTTTAATGTGTTCTCTTGATTTTGTTTTGATGGTGGCTTGGGGAAATTCAGGCACGCGGGCTATTCATATTCAGGTCGTGCTGCTGCGTATGCTTTTGGAAACATTGACCCAACAAACATGTGCGCTTTTTATATATATATATTTTTTATATTTCTCCTCTTTTAATTGCTTTAGTTTAATATCGCAAGTTCACAGTGTATCTCAATTCTCAGGAAATATCCTTATTGTTTTTTGATCATTACTCGCAGTTTGAGCCAAATTTTGTTCAAATATTGTGTAACGAGAAGTACTGACTGCTCTCTGAAAAATAGTATTTGAACAAAAACTAATTACTTCATCGGCTTCATTTATTGCTAAAACTTACTGATATGTGAACAAATTTATAATTTCAGTTCGCGGGTGTTTCTTCTCGGTCCCTCTCACCATTATTACACTCCAAAATGTGCTCTCTCAACAGCTACAGTCTACAAGACACCAATAGGCGACCTACCTATTGATTTGGAAGGTGAAATGAAGTCCATTTCTAGTTGTAGCTCAAAGCCATTTTTCTTCCGAACTTATCAGTCAGATTAACTTTGTTGATAACTCCAGCATCACTTCTTATATATTAATTTTAGCTGATTGACTGGGTTTTGTTTGGCTTTTATGTTTTGTTATTTTATTTCCTCTGGTTGAGAATGAATAACTTGTGAAATGGTTTTTTTTTTTTTTTTTTCCTATATTGCTTTCTTTTAACTTTTATCTCTAAAGTATTGTTATCCTCTTTATGTTTTAAGGTCCTTCATACAAAACTTAAGCTGAGTTATATTTTGTTTAATCTTTCAGTCATTGAAGAACTGAAAGCTACGGGAAAATTCGAATTGATGGATCTCCGAGTTGATGAAGCTGAGCATAGCATGGAAATGCACTTGCCGTATCTTTCAAAAGTATTTGAGGGGTAAACTTTTTTCCATATATTAAAAGAGATTCTAGACTTGTTTCTAATTGAAGCTGATGCGAGTGATGGTGATATAGGCACCCAGTGAAAATTGTACCCATTTTGGTTGGTGCTCTTAGTGCTGAAAATGAAGCAATGTACGGAAAGTTGTTGGCCAAATATGTAGATGATCCTCTTAATTTCTTCTCCGTATCATCAGATTTTTGCCACTGGGGTTCTCGGTATGTTTGATACAGCCTCTTTTTCCTTATAAATTTCATCTTAGTCAACAATGATGTGCCTAAAACCCGTTTTGCATGTATAAAAGCTACATTTTATAGTAATAGTTGTGGGCTAGTTACCAGCAACCCCACCCCCAAACTCCTAAAAAGGAAGTAGCATGTGATGTAGACTGTTAATTTTTCCTGGTTATATGAAATGTTATTTCTAGTTCTGGTTTTACTCACTGCTTTTTAAAAATATCGGATTCATTCAGCTGGTGCATAGATGATATTTATTCATTCTATACCCCATCAAAAGTGTATATCTATATATATATATTTCTCTTCTTTTAAAGAAATTTAATTGCTGAATGGTTTAACTTTTTATCCGTGGTTTTATTCAATGATATGCACCAGGCAAGCTCAATGTTTGGATGAATATAGGCTATAGACCGAGTATTGGTTATGGTTTGCTAACATTGTGTTGCAAATATTTAAACTTTTGATTTTGGTGTCAGTTTCAATTTTATGTACTATGACAAGAAGTATGGGGCCATACACAAATCAATTGAGGCCTTAGACAAGATGGGCATGGATATAATCGAAACAGGAGATGCAGATGCATTCATACAATATTTGTTGGAGTATGACAACACTATCTGTGGACGCCATCCGATTAGTGTTTTTCTTCATGTAAGTGCCTCAAGCTTTCTAGAAAATTTATCGGAAGGGTTTTGATAAAGGAAGCTTTTTCATTCGCTTTAAAAAATAACAATCTACCTATTTGCAGAATGGTTCTTTGAGTTACGTGATTTTTTTTATTTTTTATTTTTTCAATGGTCTTGCTTATTATTTTTAATTATGTTTCAGACGCTGAGGAACAGCTCGACAAAAATAAAGATCAAATTCCTTCGATATGAGCAATCAAGTCAGTGCAAAACTACGAGAGACAGTAGTGTAAGTTATGCATCTGCAGCAGCAAAGGTGGATGCTAGACCCACTGGGGGTGAACCTTCCTAGCAATTTAAAACTCAGTTTGATTTGAATGTAATGTTCCAACTTAATTACATTATGCATTTGCAAGACCCATTAAGTGGTGGGTTCCTTGTTCATATATTGAGACACTAATAATGGTATTGTTTCCTCAAATTACCGGTTTTCTTCTGTTTGTTTCGGTGTTAACATTGTGTATACATGTACGATGTGGAGGCATTGTTTTAGAAGGTGACTGGGCAATATAGTGACCCGAATCTTTCCCAATTATCAGAAGTTATTTGGAAAGCCTAGCAGCATAGCATGGCTTGGCTTGAATTTCTATTTTACAACTTTGTATATGATTATATAACAAAAAAAATAATTAACACTAAATAACTTGAACACAATATAGTTAGTATGGTTTATGTAAATATATAATATTTTAAATATACAAAAATATATAAACATGATATGAATACAAAGATTACAGAGCAGAATTATTATATTTTACAAAATTAATTTTTTTTTTTCATTTGGACTTCTAATCGTCTTCGAGCAAGCAGCTACTTGCAGTTGCAGAGTCATTTATTATTCACCCACGTACCATGAATTACCATGTTTTAGAGGCTCAAAAACGACGATGGCACCGTCTGTCAGTCCCACTGCAAATTGGGTTGGCTTCTGTGGATGTGCAGCTATGGCATGGGGGTACACACACAATCTACAGCCACCATCCATAATATTCAGTAACGCTACTTAGAAATCAGAACATCAAATTTCAATTGATGCAATTAGATTTGACAATGCATGTATTTGCGTCATTTTTTCATATCATAATCGTAATCAAATTATTATATATTTTTATAAATTATGACACATTTATATATTCATGTTGTGTTTGTATTTTTTTTAATATATTTTATGTGAAGTTTTAATTATTTTTTGCTATGTCATGTTAAGTTCAAGTGTCGGGCAATTCAGAAATAAGCACATACCTAGCACTGGTAAGAAGATACGAAGTAGGAAGGATCTGACATTTTAGTTCAAGATCTGAAGCACCAAATATTGACACTGTTCCATCCATAAAGCAGGCATATACCATTTGGCTATCGCATGAGAATGTTGCTTGCGAAATTCTTGTGGAATCTTCTGGAACCCACTGCGCAAACAAAAGACAAGATTAGATATTCTACTTATATGATCAACAAGAATTCTGGCAAGAAGAGATCTTAGACGTGCATCCGAATGACAGGGAGAGAGAGGGAGAAACCTGCTGTACGCATGCTAATTCTTTGGCTTCATAAATTGAAAGCTGAGTTTCATGTACAACGAGGAAGTGTACTTGATCCTGATGAAACTGGACCAGCGTATTTGAACCCATTACTGGGATTCTCCCATCAGGGAACTGCAAGAGTTCGCCTTTACATTTCTCCCACACATCAAAATTCCATGTGAAAATCTACAGTTAGGAGGAAAACAAACATTATTATAAGTTTCTTCCTACGTTGCTCTAACTCTTTATTTCTTTTAAGTATCCCATATCC
>JBBYHL010000019.1:3233485-3247215 GCA_038381835.1 Adansonia madagascariensis | reverse complement strand
GATTCAAAACTGAACCCAAATGGTAATCTGCACGAACAAGGATGTCTTGCATTTCTGATTCTGTTTGGGATAATTTGAGCATCCTCTCATATGATGAAACAAATTGGCAAATTTTCCCCAAGTTGCAATAATAGATCAATCAATCTTCACTGATGAGTAGATGAGCCTTGTGAACCAGAAGCAAGCATAGAAACCGATGGTACCAGTCAGCACAAAGAATGCATAAGACACGATCAACATGTACCCGAAGTACAAAACTCCGGATACTGCCTTTGTGATCTCGAGCTTTGTAAAGAAGTAGAAGGCAGCATATAGGAATAGGTAAAGTGCTGAAGAACCCGAAGTCAAGTATGATCTCCACCACCATCGGTAATCCTCACTGCACAGCTGGAAGTAGCAGAGTACAACTGTGATCTCGGCGCAGGTGACAATAAGAATGACAAAGACGATGAAGAGGAAGCCAAATATGTAATAAAACTGATGCAACCATATCGAAGTGAGGATGAAAAAGAGCTCAATAAAAACGGCCCCAAAGGGAAGAATGCCCCCTATCAGGATGGAGAAGGTTGGCTTCATGTACCAAGCCTGTTCTGGAATTTGCCTTGGGATCTTATTAGTTTTCATTGGATCCTCAATTGCTGGCTTCTTAAAACCAATATAACTACCCACAAAAACGAGCGGGACTGAGATACCGAACCATAACAATACCAGAGCAAACATGGTTCCAAATGGCACCGCCCCAGACGATTTCTGGCCCCATATCATAGCGTTCAGGACAAAGAAAATGGCAAAGACGGTAGCAGGGAACATAATTGCTGTTTTGAGTGTAATTTTCTTCCATTCTGTTCCCTTGAACAGCTTATAAAGACGAACCGAGGAGTATCCAGCGAACAGGCCCATGAAGACCCAGAGTAAAAGCATGGCTGTCATTAAGCCACCTCTATTTGAGGGGGACAGGAAGCCGAGGAGAGCGAAGATCATGGTAACAAGAATCATACCAAAAAACTGGACCCCAGTTCCAACATACACACAGAGTAAGTCGGAGTTTGTCGGAGTCCTGAAAACATCCCCATGGACCAGCTTCCACCCTGTCTCCTCTTGGGCTTCTTCTTGGGTTTCAAGTTGGTTGTACTTGGAGATATCCCGATAAAGAGTTCGCAGCATGATCATGGCCACCATCCCCGAAAGGAAAAGTACAATCATCAAAGAATTAACTATTGAGAACCAATGGATTTGATCATCAGCCATAAGAAGATAGGTATCCCATCGGTATGCCCATTTTATATCACTTTCCTGCAAGATGACAAAAAGTACCAAGTTTTTTATTAGAATGAAATAACATCAGACAGATCATCCACATTGTAATGTTATTCGCATTTTATGAAGTGATATACAAGGCCTGACCTGGAACTCAACATCATATGTAAATATGATCTCTTTCTTTTCTTCAACCTCTTGAGGAGATTCAGAACTAGTGACTGCACGTTTTGCATGGGGATCACAGGTTGTCAGACGTGTCTTGTCATTCCACTCACCTTCGTATTCATGTTTAACACTGCATTCATCAAAATGATTTATTAAGAAATACTTTATGAAAATAAGCACCATTGATAAGAGAAATTGAAGGCAACAAATATGCCTGTGTCATAAAGAATAAAGAATTTTAACCTGAATGGTTTGACCTCAAATCCAACAATCCTTGTAGAATCTGCCTGTGGATCCTTGTGATATTTGACTGTAAATGTCAAGTGATTGTGGATAAAATGTTTTTCTTCTTTTTTCTGCAAGCATGAACAGAAAGCCACCATTGCTGCATCAGCACATGGAAAGAATAACAAAAATTATTCTAAAAGATGCCGATCAATCTAGCACTTACTCCAGCATACTGTCCTCTGAGACCAACATGAAATCCATGCTGATACACTACAGCATTTTCCTGATCGGCCCTTCTTATCGGAACAACCAATGGAAGGTTATCCAAAATCCTTTCACAAACACACACAAATATCAGTCGCTACTCAAAGAAGAAATCGAAAAACTATAATTAAGATTTCCTGAATGGAAGCCTCACATGTTAACTCGATATTCATCATTGATCTTCTCCTTGAATGCCTTTGCAGCTTTCTTATCAAGAATTTTACGACATACAATATTGCACATTTGTGGTTCTCTCATTTTAAACTGCAAATCTGTCAACCTCTAAAAATACAAAATACAGAAAAAGAGACATAAATGAAGTGATCTCGGAGTTCAAACTCACCACATAAGGAGAGTTTTCAATACGATCACCACGAAGGACTTCCCCAAGATTCTCTGCACTGTCAAGTATCCGCTCAGGCTGACAATAAGGTAAGGAATAATATGAATAAGGAAGTTGTGTTTTAGTTGAAGTCAGTTTATTCACTTTCACCAACAATGGATCCCCCTGCACAAACGGAGAAAAAAGAACATTGCATAAAACTAAATAAGCCATCAGTTTGGTTAAATCAAAGATCCTAGAAATTGATTATTAAGCATGAATCAATGTTTAAATTTCATAGATGTTCTTCAAATTTTAACCCAGACTGACCATGAAACTTGTGGTATTGATTAAAAAAATAGGCAGCTTAAAACTACGGGAAAATACAAACTTTGAAACTTATCAAACTAGATTCCATAGAATCATCATATCCAAATTCATTGAACCAAAAGGGTAATTCTAGAGATCATAAAATGCAGATCAGAATAAAACCCAATAACAGAATGGAAAATCCAAGTCAAACCAAAAGATCCAAAATACATGATGACGATACATGTATTAACAGATATGCATGAATGCATGCATATGATGAAACTGACCTTTTTGAAATCTTCAGGGGCAACACCAGGAAGGTAGAAGCAATGGGCAGGAAGGGAGAAGAGAGCAAATAAGGAGAAGATCCATGCAACGTGAAAACAATGAACCGCCATGGGTTTTGCCCGGATCTAGATCCGATTACCCGGATTCCAACTTTCCCTGTGTTGAAAACGGAACCAAAATGAAAACAGCCTGCTTTACTTATATCGGTATTGTCGAGTTGAATTTTCTTGTTTGTAAGGGAAGAAATAAAGGGTGGTTTGCAAGGAAGAACGAGAGGAAGCCTGGGGAGAGAAATATATGTTTTTATAGAGGGACCCCTAACACATGATTATGAACCGTTGGATTTAAATTCTGTGATTATGATCACGTCACTCTCACCTTCTGATTTTTATTATTTGCATATTTAGAGTAGCATTATTGATTTCTCCTTTAAAAGTTCGAAAAATGAAAATCAATTTTCCTTCGTTTAATTTTAAATCATTTCATAAAGTTCTGACAAAGAAAGAGAAAAACAATATATGAGTTTACATGTGTTTTGAGTTTGTTTCAGTCTCATTATCAGTCTCTATCTAAAAACATGAATAAATTATTATTAACAATGAAATTTGCAGATTGAAGAACCCATTTTTTATTTCTATAATTTTTCCCAGAGCAAAAAAAAAAAAGGAAATGGTTTAGACCTCTAGAACATGCATGATGCTGATACCCCTTTTTGTCCCATATAACTTTAAAAAAATTGAAAGTTGCTTCCATTACTAGCATTGAACAAAGAATGTAAGTTTTTTTTTTTTTTTGGGTAATTTGAGGATGGATTTCTAAAACTCCCACGCACCAAACAATGGCATGCAATGTGGATGGTGAGGTGAGAGAGTGACCTCTTAACCATGGAAGTTCCCCGAAAACCCACAAATATAATGACTACAACTTGATGCGGGGTGGTCCATTTCCATTTCCATATATATATATACACATTAATTATACTTATTTGTTAAGTTGGTAATTTATCAAACTCTAGATTAGGTATGATTTTCAAGTGTACTTAAGATGTTGGATCTAACTCCATGTTTACTAAACAACTTACATAAAAGCAAAACATTCATAGGCGTTAATCTTCTTATCCTAAAATGAAATCCTATGTCTTTGTTTAGTTGTCCTAAACTTTGCTGTATTATAAGAGTTCAATAAAAGAGCCCCACGAAAGAAAATGGTTAGATTACCTTTCAATCACTGAACAAAGTTCTCAGTAACTTAATGATTATTCAAACGACTTAAGTATTATTTAAAGCTTTTGTTTAGGTCTAGAACCCCAGCAATTCTTTGGCTAGATTACAACTTACAAGCTCAGTTAGATTCTGAAGAATTCTCAGATTTCAGGAGGATTGTAGATCACGAATAATCCACCAACTATAATTTAAGCACCTTGAATTATCAGCAGATACTGCGGCATAAGCTGCATGCCGATAGTTAAGATGATAGGATAGAGCATAGATTCTGACTATTAACTGAATTACTGGAAGCGAAAAGAGGTAGATTTTTGAACTTTAAGGTTTATCAACCTAGAACGAAAACAGGCTATTTCCAGAACCAAAATTATGAAGTTCCAAAAACCAATAAAGGTTCACAATAATCAAACAACTGCCTTTTCAACATATGGGCCCCTTTACCTTGCCTTTTAGGTCCATTGCCTGGACTCTATCATGGGGAACAGAAAAGTATCCGAAGTAATCGACCTGAAAACACACAAATTTCGGAATGTCTTCTTACACTTTTTCCCCGCTCCCCTTCTGGCCGTGAGAATTCAGAAGACAATGTGAAATTGTGAACAGTTGAAAATAATTATATAGCTACAAATGATTCATGACTGATCCAGACGTATATTCCCATAAGAAATGACAAATGCCAAGCTTCAAAGAAGAAAAGAAAAGGGTAGCTTATAAACGGATAGCATTCTAATTTTCATCTTGTGTACGTGTAGGAGATTCTATCAATCTCACAGTACGTGGAAGCTGGAACTCAGCGAATATAGGATAGTGAGAGGATGGGTAATGACCATCCATGTTATCATTGACCACTTCGCATAAAACAGGTATCAGAGATCTACCCCTGAAAAGAATCCAATCTATGTGTAGATCCTGAGTTTGGCGATCCCAGCAGAGGCAGAGCGCTCTAAAAATCAACTTAAGGAATTCAAGAGCTCCCTGCTTGTCACCTAAAGGCATGAAATCATCATTAACTTCGAGTATCATCACACTTCAATAACAGAGCAGCGTTTGGGGTAGGAAGTATACCTTTGAAGCCATGGTAAGTGTGTATAAGGGAAACATTTTTCCTCACCCGAGCATTAGGCCATGCATCCCTCATGTCTCCCACCACGCCATGCTCTCTGCACACATATAATAGAAACGGGCAAGCAGCAAAGAAGCCAGTCCCCTATCAGAAAGAATATTAAGTGTAGATATTCTATCAGAGTAAAAACAATGGGAAGCCAATTTTGAATTTGCTGCTACAAGAAAGAAGATAACTGTGGTGGTAGAAACAGCTAGTTTGTTTGTTTGAAGTTACATATGTGTTATGAAACAGCAAAAAGTTTATTGTACCAAACAAATTACCTTGATCTCCCAAGAAGAAAACGCCCTGTCGTCGATTCCTTCTGCGCGTTAAATCCTCCACAGTACAGAACCGGTAAGGTAGGAGGTAAGGATGCAATATGTTGCCATGTAAGCAAAGCACTTCGTCTACGAGCACGAGGACTGAACTCATCCATGTTAGTATTTACTACCTGAAATGAGAATCCCGGTGGCTCAACTCCTTTAAGTCGAAATGTGTGGGCATCACGTTAAGGAAACAAATGAACACAATGGTTTTCTATGAATAAAAGTGATGACATCAACTGGAACTTCATATAATAGAAGATTAAAATGTTAAGTTGAATAAAGAAGGATATAGCCCAAGTTGCAATACATGGAACTACAGAACCCCATGCGGTGCTCCCAGGGACAGAAGGTGACTCAGACAACCAAAAAGTTCCACCTTCAACCAGCTCTACCTTCAATTAATATGAAAAGAATGTTACCACACCGTACACCATAATATTTGATCATAGAAATCAACAAACTACAGAGATACCTTCTCCTTGTCATAGAAGATTGTGCAATGTTCATCTGAAGTGTCCTGGGGCCCTTTCCTTGATATTCCGAACTGATCGTAACCTATAGAATGTCAATAACCAAAATTATACATGTTTACTATGAAAGAATTAGGATGTCTGCCAAATACAAATCCCCAAAAAAAAAAAAATTGTTTGAAGCGAGATTATTGGCAAATATTTTACCATTTCAGAATCTCGAGAAAAGGGCCCCAGAACATTTTATAGGGGATTAACTATAGAAATAGTATAGAATTGCAGTAACATCATTCAAACATGCTATCTTGTTGATAGGGGGTTTACACAGTTGAAAAAGGAAAGAGCCACAACTGACATATAGTACAAGGTGAAGGATGCCCGACAACTGCAAACCTTGATTTGAAGCACAATAAGAAGAAATTATAACTCAAGACTCGGGAAGCCAGAATGGCCCAACTGAAAGAAACTATCGGCCAAACCATCTAATAACACCATGCTGAGAAAGACTATTTTTTTTGGTCCATTTTTTAAGCACAAAAATAAAATGAATATCATAGAGGTCATATATTTTCCATACAACTCTTGACTGCTTCACTACTTTTACATCATTTACCTTCAAATGCAAAGGTGGTTTGACATTCCTCAAGTTCCTTTCAATCTATAATGCTCACCAGAGTGTCTATTCTTAAACATACTCCCCTCTCACATTCCAACTTTTCCATGGTTAGATGCCACACTTGTGAAAATGAAGCTACCGAACACTGGCAAAGGACTTTGGCCCAAGAAAAAGGAAGGGAAAAGAAAAGGCAATTTACGCCATTTAACTCATTTAGTCTAGGGGCAGTATCATTCCATATTTTACCCATCAAAATACATCTAATGTTTCATTTGTTTTACATGCTTTGTTAACTGGTTTTTTTTACTGTTAGGTGTCTTGCTGTAAACTTATTTAAAAAAGCATATATTTGAAGATCATCTAAATGAGCCACAACCTCAAATGCTTCATTTTGGAGACATACTCAAACATGCAACTTAATCCAACTGTTTCTGCTAATCACCAACCAGAGTGAAAAGGTTTCAATTCAACCCTGCTCTAATACAATAATTAGACCCCTTATAGCAGCAACAAGTCAACAACAGCTAAAGGCAATGCAAAAGTCTGAAAGTCTCAATCTCAATATCTTGTGTTTTTTGAATATACATGCAAATTTGTCAATCAAGCAATAATGCCTGGTTCTCACACTTCCACACCTAAACAATGCAAATCGAATTATTTAAATCATTTCATGCTAGGGAATCAAGTACTAAAGTAAATATCTAATACTACATCCTTCTCATCATCCGCATTTATCAAGTACTAACCTAATGGCAACATTTTATCCTTCCTAGTTAGCTATGAGTGTAAGACTTCTCAACATTAGATGAAGAGTTCTTAGGTTGAATGATGATCATTGGACGACCTTACCTGGCAATCCCTGCTGAAGATAATCCAGTTGAGATTTTACGCCTGAAAGGAAATACCCAAACAAATAAATAAATAAAAAGAAAAACGACAGAAACTAATGAAAATTCAATAAAATAAACCCAGATCAGGCATATCAAGCAAAGAAATGCACGACCCCAGTCCCCAAATTACTTAAACCAGCTTGAATTAATCTCCAAAGTATAAACCCTTTCTTCCTTAAAAGCAATATTTTACATTCAACAATGTTTCAATTCACTAAACCAAGCATTTTCAACAGCAAAACTCTAAGCACCTTTATCAACGAACAGAAATCAACCTCCAAAGTTCAAATCAGGAAATACCCAGATCCTCAAAACAAGAAAACCATAACGACAACAAAGATCCAATGCATCAAAAAGAAAACTTAATGAGATTCCATACCTTGTTGAGTACAAAGAATGGTAGGGGAGTAACTAGTGATGACAGTTATGCACAAATCTCTCCTCTTGTCCCACGAATTTGGGCTGTCTTCTGATTGATCTTCACGAAGATTAAACGTCATTACAGTCAAAGACAAGCTCATTTTTTGAATTCAACAGACAATGAAGAAACTGTATTCTTTTCTCTCTTTCAATCTATTGTTATCTTCAAAAACTGCATGATCATTGATCAAATAATAAAACCGGAGTAAAAAAAAAAGGCTAAAAAAGGTTGCGTATATTTCATGCTCGTGAGTCTCTAGCTACATCGGTTAGAGTGCGAATTTTAGCGGTACAAAGAAAAAAGATTTGATGGTTAACATGTTTGAGAGAGAGAAGACAAAAGCCGAGAGAAACTCAATTATGTCCGAACGCAGACAGCAATACTTGCAAGTATTACCGCAACTTGGTGTTAGTACAATGGGAACGTTTTCTATACATATATTTTGGGTACCAAATAAATAATTTTACCAATCAAAATGAAAGTCCAACGGGGCTTTGATTAAGTACGTGCGAGGCTTGAAGCACTTGCCAAGAAGAAGAAATGGTGGATTGCTTGAATGTTTTGGTTTTGGATTTTTCGATCTTTGGTGGCTTTTCTCAGGTTTTGCGGTCCAATTCAATTGCACCTAAAACAAGTATTGTCCATTGATGTCCACATTATTAGGTGCGCGCACAAACATGCATACATATATATATATATATATATATATTCAAGCTCTTCACTTAAACCAAATACCTCCGTTAGTGAGATTTGATATAAACATATATCTAATATAAATACATTTAATTTTTTTTTTTAAATTTTATGTATTTGAAAGATTTAAAAAAATTATATTTTTATATTCATATTTAATTATACGTAAAATATAAATGTCAAATATGAATATTTGAAAAAAAAAAATTGAAGGATCTAACCAAATACCATAAAGCTTTGACTACAGAGAAATTTATTGTACAGATGAAGCTAGAATTGGAGTTTTTTAAAGTACCCAACAACCTCAAAATTTATAAAGCGCCTTAAACCCTTTTCCCCCTCCATCCCCACAGTTGTTTTCACCACAGCATGCTTCAAGCTTTCATTTAAGAAGAGTTTTTCAGAACCCATTCCACTAAAGTGGAGATGCCGAATCCAGTTGCTACACGCTTCTTGTCATTCCAGACAGGGCCAGCCAAGTCAATGTGCATCCACTGTACTTTTTCATCAACGAACTGCGAAACCATAGTTCAACAATCAAATTTTGCAAACAAGTGTACCGAGGGGATTGGAATATCTGGGTGTGTGTAAAATGCAGATAAATATGTCAAAAATAAATGACATACCTGTTTCAAGAACAGCGCTGCAGTGATAGCACCACCTTGACGACCGCCAGTATTTACCATATCGGCAACTCCAGATTTCATCGACTCCCAATAGCTTTCCTCCAGTGGCATCCTCCAAAATTTCTCACCACTGATCTCTGAAGCTTCAAATACCTCCTTTGCGAGATCATCACTGGGTGTGAAGACACCTGAGAAAGAAAAAGGTTTACAATGAATTGAAAGTGGTGAGACCTTTTGCTTTCGATTGATAACCACCAATGCAATGGCCTTCTGAGCTGATAATGAATCAGGAAATGAAGAATGGTTTTAAGTTCGAATGTTTAAAAAGCAAGTGAAGGATTTCGTTCATCACCCCTACCAAATAGGTAACGATTAAAAGTGCATAAAACATTCGAATGTCCTCTCGTCTCTCCAAACTTAATTGTCATCCAGAAAAAGATCATCATAATTATTAAAAATACTTTAAGTTCCCAAAACTAACATAAAGATACATTCCAATTTCCAAACACTATTACCAGGAATCATAGAATTCATATGTCTTGCATGTACCTGCAATTGAAGGTCCAAGAGCAACAACACAAGCCCCAGTTAGTGTTGCGAGGTCAACTATCTGCAAAAAAAGGTGAACATTAATAGTCTTAATGTATAATTCTAATTATCTATACAGAATAAGCAATCCGCAATATCAGGTTTAAAACTGTCATCACAAATTCAGGATGGATGTAGTTTGGCTTTACCTTCTCAACGCCTTGGTTGCAAGCATATACCAAAGCATCTGCAAGTGTCAGCCTGCCTTCTGCATCAGTGTTATTAACCTGCAATCAGCAAAGTCAACAGCAGGTTATTTATTAAAGACAATGAAGAAAGTCAAAATTAAGCCGGTTATAAATTCCAGGGTACCATATAATTTACCTATACCTAAATTTCCCTCTTTTTTTAATCAAAATCAGACAAAATATACCTCTATTGTCTTTCCATTTGAAGCTGTGACAATATCTCCAGGTCTCATACCTGTTCCACTTATCATGTTTTCACAAGATGCAACAATAAAATGAACCTGCAAATTAGGACAATTTACTAAGTGACAAGCTAGATTCCATGCAGAAATTGGTAAAGCAAATAAAAATGAAAGAACAAATAAAACACTAGAAGAAAAGAATACTCATCCTTTGCGGCTTCCGCAACCCTTCAAAATATATAACTTCGAAAAAGGACACAGAAAGGTGGAGGGGAACAATAGCAAAATGAGAGCAAGCAAATGACTTACCTCAACTCCAGGAGGTTTGATTTGCCCAAGAGCCTTTGCTGCACCAAGAACTGCAGCAGAACCTCCCATGTCAATTTTCATGACGTCAATAGAGCAACCAGGTCCAGTCTTGATATTGTAGCCACCACTATGAACATTTAAGACAAGTATTCAAAAACTATACATACACCACTGGAATAAAAAAGGACAAGGAACATATATTCCAACCGCTCATGTTAAAACGATCCCAATAGCATTAGAAAGAAATTTTGGTCAAATCATTCATGTAATAGACTGCAAATAGCTATTAGTGGAAAAAGGAAAAATGAAATCCCATTTTTACTGGCAACACTTGAGATGTGCGCAAAAGATTTAGTCAAGAACCCATATTTTTGTTATGGCATTGTACCACAAACTTGAAATATATATATATATATATATATATATATTTGCAGGCATCTCATCCTTATCCTCGTTTTATTTTCTACTGTAACTGAATCATAAGATATCTTCTTGCTAGAATAGGTCTATGAAAGTATACATGAAATTACCTATCAAAAGTCAACCCTTTTCCAACTAATGCTAACTTGGCTTTAATAGGTCCACTTGGAGGTTTGTAGCACAAATGGATGAAATGAGGGGGATTATCAGATGCTGCAGCAACTCCCAAATAAGATCCCATCTTCAAAACCTTACACTGCTCTGCGGTCAAGATGATCGCAGATAGAACATCGCTGTATGAGGAAGCAATTTTTGAAGCCTCTGCTGCTAGTGCAGCTGCAGCATAAAAAAAAAAACATTAGATCAAAATCTAAGAATTCTCTTACCTTTCTTAAACAAAACCGATTATAACCCCATCACTGAAAAGTTAGAAATTCAGCTTTCCAGTTATGCCTTCGGCACAATATTAAATAATAATCATCCTTACAGTTAACTGTAAAAAAGGAAGGATTATTGACTAAAAGCAAGAATAATGCTCATACGAACCAGGGGTAAGTACGTTGGCTGGTGAATTCACAAGCTCTCTTCCAAATACTATAGCAGAAGAAACATCTTCAGCATACTTGAGCTTCTTCTCCAACTCTGGTCCAGTTCCAAGGCCGAGAATATCCACAGACTTAAGCTGTGGTTTCTTTGACTCCGACTTGTATCTATTATCTTCATGTATTCCGAGCACCGTCCCTACGGGAATGCAAACCATTCAACTAAGATCAGCTTCAGTCATTGGAATAAGCACAACGATCATGGCACTAAGAAATCATAAGAGCATTACCCGATGCTATGGCCGAAGCTGTACTGAGCTTTGACTCATTTGCGAGGCCTTCTGAAGAGGCAAGGATGACAGCCACACGACTGGCTTGAGCAGTCTTTGCAGCTGCAGCAATAGCCTCACCAAGCCTGCGAAAAGCAGCAGGAGATGAAGCTGACTGTCCAAGCCCAATCAAACCAACCCTTTTGGAGCCAAGGCCGGGAAGTCTCAGAACTGTTGATTGGCCAGCTTTCCCAGTGAAATCCTCCTCAGAGGAGACCTCAGCTAAGAGACCACCGAGGAGCCCATCTAATTTGTTCAAAATTGAGTTTTGAAACTTGGAGTTTTCATCCTTGGTCATGTCTTTCTCAGTGACCCCAACTGCAAGTATGTCCCCTTTCCATTCTGCCACATCGATCTCTTTTGCAGCAAAAGTGATCTGTCCACCATCCCCCCCCCCCAAAAAAAAAAAAAGAAAAAAGAAAAATACAACAGCCATTTTAGTATCACTTTTTGGTATTTCACCAAAATTAACACACACAAACAAACAACCTTTACATATTGAAACCAAAAGTGATGCCAAAGAATCCAAGTAAAATCTTATCATATAAATATTAAATATTGACAAAGTTTAGCTCATCTTTACTCCGTTAATTCCAGAGTTAAGCATATACTCGTCAATCCAGTGACATTCACCTCAAAATATCAACTTCTAAAAAACCTAATTGAAGAATCAATCCAGAATCAATGGTCAATTCTTTAGAAAACAAAATTATATCCAAACAACTAACAAAAAGTTCACATTTCTTGAGAAAGATAAATATCGATTAGCTGAAAGGTGAAAAACTTCAACGCAAAACTCTCAATCTAAACCCAATTTTGCTTAATCCCAACAGAGCAAAAAGATGGGTCACCTTGGGGTGATCGATGTTGGCTGGCTGAGTAAGGCCAAGAGTATCGCGAGCGAGAGAGTGTGCCATTAACTTAGCTCTTCGGGAACACAAAGGAGCAACTGCAAAAGAAAATCTGAGCCCAGATAAAGACCGTAACTTGGTCAAAAATAAAGAAGCAGCAGAAGAAGAAGAAGAAACGTGAGAAACTGATGAAGCTAAAAGAGCAGTAGGCCAGCACGCTACAACAGTGGCGACCATTTTCCAGTGTGGGATAGTATATTGTATTTATAATGAACCTCTCTCAAAACGCTTTGAGTTCAGCAATTAAAACTAATCGGCCGCATTGACATCCTTTGCTTGGGCATCTCATCCGGTGTCATCATCTGCATTCCTACTTGCTTTCACTTTTTGGGACCTTACATGATAGTCTTTGGCTCCCTAGCTTCGTAGGCTTTTAGATTTAAGGTTTTTTTATTATTATTATTCATTATTAATTTATGTTTAAATGATTCATTTGAACTAATAATATAAAATAATTAATTTTTTAACCATTTATGGCTTTTTAAATTTATTCTAAATTAAAATATAATTAAAAGTCGACCAAAATATTAAAAAATTAAAAAATTAAAACAAGGTTTTTGTCAATTGCCTGACGCTTAAACGTTTCCCTTCTTGTCCAAATACGAAGATTACAAATCAATACAATGCTTTCATTTAAATATGTGAGAAACTCAATAAAAATATAATGCAAATATACTGATCATAGCGATCGTTGAATTAAAAAAAAAAAAAAAAAGACCAACTTAGAGAAAGAGAGACTCGAATAGTTTTTGCTGATTATAGAACCCGCAACTACCACACTGGGTAGAGCTGTTTATCAATCTTATTTATATAAAGCTCCATGTGTAGTTTTTAGCCTCGAATCTAACTACTAAAGCCCCGTTGTTATCTCATGAGCATTTAGTTATGTCATCCGAATCAAACTTTTGTTTTAATCAAACTTAATATTATATATTATTTATAATTTTTTTTATTTCGTTTAATGATGTAAGTTAAGTGATATTTGTGAAATTATAAAAATAAATAAATAGAATTATAAACTCCAAAAAAAATTAAATTGTGTAATTGCTTAT
>JBBYHL010000019.1:3220083-3233385 GCA_038381835.1 Adansonia madagascariensis | reverse complement strand
TTTTTTTTTTTCCTTCTATAAACTATCTTTCACGTCTTTTAAATTTGATACTTCACTTTCTTTTTTCTGTTCTACTATAATAGTATATGTTGTCAATGGAACATGGCAAAATCAGAGTCCTACTCTATAATAAAAATCAGAAGGCATGGAAATCTAATAAAATTGCTTAGTAAGAAGACTAGATTCCTTCCTTCCTTCCTTCCCATGTTTCTTCCTTGATGATGAAAATAATATTTATATGTGGAGAGAGAGAGTGAGAAAAATGAGTAAGGGAAAATTCTTGGAAAAGCCATAAAGAGGCAAAGGAGCGGTGGTTCTTTTGACATTTGAAGCTGGCTGTTTAATAGGGTGCCAGTTTCAAATTCTATAGATTGGTTTTCATCTATACTGCAACTTTTTACACGCAATGTAAGGCAGTGGATTAGGGCAAATTGGCATTAAAAAAAAAATGGGGTTCATCCTATTTTACCTGTTCTCGTTCTTGAATAATACCCAACACCTTAAAGGTAAAGCAATGCTAAACCCAACTTGAGTAAGTTGACAATCGATTTGACAAAAGATAAGATTACTCACCTAATACTAATTGCTTGGGCAAAATCGATTGGTCAACAAAGATCCCCTTCTTGCTTTACTCAACTATGGATTCAGGCTTAGATTACTACTTATTACTAACCCTCTATATATATACATTTACTTATTACTAACTACATATATATAATTAGTAACACTGAAGTTAAAAAGCACGATTTTTCTTCTTTCAATAGGCGAAGCAAGAAACGTTTCGAGTAAGTTATTTTCTTGATTGATTGATTTGTTTGCTCAAAGCTTACGTTCTTGTTGAGCCAGATTGATTAAGCAGAGGCTGAAGGCTGAGATTGTCTGCGTAATTTAGCCTGGACATGAAAAACACAACGAAGGGAGAAAGTCCTATTCACGTTCACATTGAATATTAATATATATAAGATATTATTCATTTTAATTTATTGGCTCATTATTTTATTCATAAAAAAGTGTTTTATATATAAATTAAACATTCATGGCTTTTTTTTTTCTGTCTCTATCATTCTTTCACTTCGACGAGAGTTTACCATTTTCAATAATACATCGTTAATTTTTTAATCCGACTTTAATATCAAATATTACTGTACACATCAAACTGTACTTTGACCCATTTAATCTCTTAATTTTGTATGTAAAAACCATTTATATATTAAAAATAATGCACATAATTACATATTTAATCAAATTTTAATGCACATCATATAAAATTTACTACTCTTCTCCGAGACTCTTACAGTGTCCTTGTGCGTGGGCCAAGAACATGCTTGAGATAGGGACACAAATTAATAACCATTGTCTTTCTTGTCAAATGCATTCGCAAATAGGACAAAAGGACTGTTTTTTTTTTTTTTTACTTTGGTTTTTGACGCAAAACTGGAAAGTAAAGTGTAATACATAAAACTCAAAATACCCTTTTTACATCAAACTGTTTACCTTTAGAAATCAACATCCATGATATATACATATGTATATATATATGTGTGTATATAAAAGTTAGAATAAATTTAAAAAATCTACGTCAATTTCAATTACGGTTTTGCCTTTCTTTCTTCTTCTTGATGCAGGATAAGTTGGCATCCTATGATGAAACCATGGTCATGGATGTTTCCCTATGTCGATTTGTCTAAATTAATCTTCAGCAAATTAACCAAGTATCAAACATTAAAATATAACCCCATTCAGTGAGTTATTTGGTGCACCAAACCCTCATTTTAAGCGATAAGCATTAAGTATACAGTTAAAAACTTACTATTTTAAGGAAAAACAATGGACTCAGTCCATTTCTTTCTTACGTCCTCCAACTTTGCACAAAGATCAAAATCTTGCTAATATCAATTTGTTAATGTAGTAAGTACACAAAATCATGAGGTTTGTTATCTATATAATTAGGGATTATTATTTATCATACATTAATAATTTTAGATTATCCCACCATTGAGTGAATAAATTCGATAATATTAAATATCACACAATTACATATCATAATATTATAAAATTAATAAAAATAATAAATATATAGATATGTTAAAATTTATATAATATAAATTATTAATATATTAAAAAATATATATATAATATAATTATACTATAAATATAAAAAAATTAAAGAGTGAATTTTGGAGAAAATTGTAACTTTGGTAATTGATTGATTGGTGACCTCATTTCTTACCAGGTGTGGCATAATGTCAGAAAAGAAATCTCAGCTAGTATGAACCCTAAAATGCAAAACTTTTTTGAAAAATATTCAGGAAAAAGATCCCAAAAAGTAACCGGGAATAGCAGGTAATAAACCGGTCATTCCCAAATAAATACTGTAAATAAAAGGCCAATTTTCACTTCTCTCTCTCTCTCTCTCTCTCTCTCTAACTCTTTGGCTTCTTTGGACTTTACTTTAGTCTCTGAATTATAGATATAGTAACGTAGAGAGAGAAATTCAGTTCTCATAGATCGACCCTTTTTTTTTTGGTTTTTCTTTTCTGATTGAATTTTCTCGGTCACTTTCTCGCAGTTTCTCGGAAAATAGAAAGGGGAAGAAAGTATGGAATTGCCGGCAAATTTGTCAGCTCTTTTTGCTTTAGCGAGTGACTGAAACGACACATTCAGAAACAAAATACTACAAAATCTTTTTCTTTTAAGGTAATAGAAACCCTTTCTCTCTCGTCTTCCACAATGCAGAATGGAATCTCTTTTTTTCGAGGCTAAATTTGAATGCTTCCAATGAATATACAACGTGATCCCATTTTTTTTCACTTTTTTCTTTTTTTTTTTGGTGCTTTAAAGTTTGAATATTTAGCTTCTGCTTCTTAAAAAGTGATCTCTTTTTTGTTTAACTTGGTTTCGGTATTGATTTTTAGGGTTTTCCAGCTGATTTTTGAAGACTTTGAGGATCAAGGAAATGAGGGTTTGGGGTGGTAATGAGAGATAACCATGTGGGTTTTTGAGGATTTTTGAGTGTAGCTTAGAGTGGGTGGTAGAATTGTAAATTTGAGGAAGTTTTCTGGGGATGAAAAGCTGAGATCTGTTTTGGAAGCTTTCAAAGGACTCGTTGATGACTGTGCAGTGTAAGTTCAAAATATCTTATGCAATTGTTGGTCTTAAAGGGCTTTGGAAGTGGTTTAAGCTTTGTATTTGCGAGGAATATGAAGATTTTACTGGATTTCGTCAGTGGGTTTTGATAATTTTGAGGGTTGGATAAGCAATGTTGAGGATTGGAGTGAACTAAAGAGCTGATAAAGTGGGAACTTAGGATTGCTTTGAGGTTTAGAAAAAAACTGATATCTTGATAATTAGTGTTGATTTGATAGATTTCTTAATCTATGTCTGGTCCTCCAAGATTGAGGTCCATGAATGTGGCTGATTCTGAGGCAAGGCCCGTATTGGGACCTGCTGGGAACAAGGCGGGTTCATTGAGTGCAAGAAAACCAGCTTCAAAGCCTTTAAGAAAGATTGAAAAGTGTCCGGGTGAGGTCACTTTAGCGGAGGAGAAAAAAGCCCTTCCATCATCTACTGTTAATTCTCTTTCCCCCAAAACTCATTCTGTTAGCGTTCCTTCAGTGCTTCGCCGTCATGAACAGTTATTACATTCTAATTTATCACTAAATGCTTCGTGTTCATCCGATGCTTCCACCGATTCATTTCACAGTCGAGCATCTTCTGGTAGGTTAATTCGGTCAAATAGTGTAGGAAGTAGGAGGAAGCTGTACGCAGCAAAGCCAAGAAGTGTTGTTTCTGATGGTGGTTTGGATTCGCCACCAGATGGTTCACATCAGAGGAAGAGATGTGCATGGGTGACACCAAATACAGGTGTGTTGTTCTGTCCTCTAATTTCTCAGTGTTTTCCCTTGTTTATTAGAAACTTTGTGTTAACTTTTTCTTCCTAAGAGTGGTTTCAATTTTAATAATAGATGCAGAAGCTTTATCTTAGTATTAGGGCAGAGAAAATTCCCTGCCTATACTTTCTGGATGTCATAAATGAAAGGATTATTTGGGATTCCATCACCACAGGCAATAAGAATAGGATATCATTTTTGTGGTTCTGCACTAAGAACACTTTTTATATTATTTATGCACTTTAAGTTCTTCAATTCCTAGACCGCAGTATTAGGTTAGGTTTGACTAATACAGTCATAGGCGCAATGAAGGTTCAGCATCTACCCAAAATAACCAAGTAAGGTGGCATCACAATTTTTAACTTGCACAAAAATAAATGGTGTTTTTTTTTTCTTATTATTATCGCCAAACTTCACTGTTTTTGTAGAAACCAGATTTTCTGATGCATATATACAGTTATGCACTATTCTCCAAAGATTTGTTGGTTTTGTACAAAACATTAACGTGCACAAGATTTGTCCTGTGAACCGAGGCAGTGAGAAAAGTCGTTTGGTGAGTTTGTTACATCTTGTATGCAACTTGATATTATGCTAGCCGGTGACCTTTGGAAATGGAAACTACTTTGTCTGCCCCAGACCAGAAAACAGCTAGTGGGGGTTTTCTGTATAAGAAGCTTGTTAGATTAGTTGGTCCTCAGATTTTTCCTAATCCATGAAAAAGAAATTACCCTAGAATGCTTGTAGTGCTATCTAATAATAAATGTTGGAACTTGATACTATTTTTACAGTTTCTTATGATTTAAATCAACCAATAGGTTAAATTGCCGTATATTATATCTTTCTGACTTCGGCCATGATCCATTTGCCTGATATTTGTAAGTGTTGCATAGTTGTTACCAAGTACATGATATGGCAGTAATATCATGAATGCAAATTGGTTATGCTTTCAGAGGTTCAGGCATTATATTCGAAATGAATGACTGTCTATGGGACTATTTCAATCTGTTAGGGTTGCAGCTTTAAGTCATCACTAACTTTTTGAGGGAGTTTTATTCCATTCAATGGCCTTGAAGCTTTAATTGCTTTTATTTCAATATTTGCTGACTTAGTTTTGTTCGTTGGGATCAGATCCAAATTATGCTGCTTTCCATGATGAAGAGTGGGGAGTTCCTGTACATGATGACAAGTATGTGATCTCAATATTCCCTGCCTCTGGTTATTATTGATTATACATTACCTCTCTGATAAAAAAGCATTTCATTTGACGAGTAGTTTGTGTCCACATGCAGGAAATTGTTTGAGCTGCTTGTACTTGCAGGTGCATTGTCGGAACTTACATGGCCTGCTATCCTAAGCAAAAGACACATATTTAGGTATCGTTCTCACAGAAGTGCCATCTTACTTTCATTGAATAAGCAGACTCATTTCTGTGTATCTTTTATGCAGGGAAGTTTTTGTGGATTTTGATCCTGTTGCTGTATCAAAGTTTAATGAGAAGAAGTTAATAGCACCTGGTAGCATGGCAAGTTCCTTATTATCAGAACTAAAGCTACGTGCCATCATTGAAAATGCACGCCAAATATCTAAGGTAGGTTCTTGTTCTTCTTTGCACCATTTTTTAACCTTGGTTGGCCTGAAAACATTGCTCCTTAAATCAGTTGTAAGCAGCACACACTAATAACAGTCTTTGTATTAGATGGAATATAACAAAAGTTTGCTCTACTGAAGTTTGTTTACATAGTGTAAGATATAATATTTGATCACATGTATATATTTTATATGGGTTCACTTAGGGTTATTTATTTACCATTTGAAGAAAGCTTTTTGCCTTTAATACATTACTTGTACTAAATACAAGAACAAGTTGTTGCACCGATTACCTTAACAAGTGCCATTAAGAATTGGTTGACACTTCCCTTATTTTATTTCGCTAAGTGGGGAAACTTAATTATTCCATTTATTAGATGCCAGCTTGATTAGTTGGTAAATCCCAAGTCATTCATATGATTTAATTACTTTCAATCATTAACTACTAGCCCTTGATACTGAAGCCAATACCATAATTGGCACCAACCGTAGTGGGCTGTGATTATGTGATTATCATGCAACTAACTTTTTACAGGTTTTAATGATGCCAGGTTATAGATGAGTTTGGGTCATTCGACAAGTATATTTGGAGTTTTGTGAACCACAAGCCTATAGTTAGCAGATTCAGATATCCTCGTCAGGTTCCAGTTAAAACTCCGAAAGCCGATGTCATAAGCAAAGATTTGGTAAGACGGGGTTTTCGAAGCGTGGGACCCACAGTCATTTACTCTTTCATGCAAGTGGCAGGAATAACAAACGACCATCTCACAAGTTGTTTCAGATTCCATGACTGTATAACAGCAGCTGAAAGAAAAGAAGAAAATTGGATCGAAGATATGCCCAAAGAGAAAAGAACTGATAACGTGGTTGAATCAGAAATATCCGTAGCTATGGATGAATTGAGTTTCTCCTCAGAATGATGTTGGCTTGTGGCAGATGGCACTCCAGGTTCGATCATCAGTTTTACCACATTGACTGATTCACTACTCTTACTTTTACATAGTAACGAAGGTGGTTTTTTGTATAATATTTTATGAATACTTATGCATATCGTGAATCTGCTAGATTGCAGATTTCTAAAAAATGTAAATTGAAATTAAACTGGTGAATGTGCTGTTAATGGTGCCTGTCTGTCAAGGAAGTCTTAAAATATGATGTACAAATTTGTTTTTCTGAATAGTTGAAAAGGGTTAGTAATTAGAGATCATCTTTTACATGCTAGACCCCGGGCGGCATCAGGAGCTGCAGACTGCAGGAAAGACCTAGATTTGCAACCGGGATCAGTCGCCATCAGATTCATGACCATACGGTTATTAAGTGGGGACTGGTTGAGGGTGGATCGATTTAGGCGTTAACCCTGTGAGTTACTGGACAGCTAAAACCTACACTGACAAGTCCATTTGGGCATTAAATGGGATGGCAATAATGGTTAGGGGGCAAAATGTTTGTGTGTCCTAGAAGGACGAGGGGAGGCCTCCATCTTAGAACACATGCTTCTTCTATTGTACCCAAATATTACTAATGATGTAGGGCACCCTCTGTTTCCATCTTTTATCGAGATAATAACGTCTTGATTGATGCTTTGTCTGGAAAAAGCCTAGAAAACTTCCAAGCTGTACCTATTAAGTCCTACTAAGCTTTGCATTAGATCTGGACAGTAACTACTTGATGTTTTTCTTGTAAATTTTAAGTCTTAAAAATTTTAAAATCTCTTTTTTTTTTAAAAAAAAAAATGTTCTCGACCTTACCAAGATTGATGAATGATGACCTAAATTCTCAAAGTTGGACTTTGATAAATAGTAATTTAGATGTTCGTTGACATGTGAAATGGCAAATATCACAATGTTAACTCCCATTAAAACTTGAGAATAAATACAATGTTTTAAAATGTTAGAAGATGACCTGTAAAAATAGGGTTTTGATCTTAGGTTGCCGGAATACTAATTCAGAAATTGTTAGTCGGCGGTAGAGCATGGAAGCATTCACCTTTTCACTGCAAAATATAAAAGCAATCTTTTGATTTTGGACAGATAAAAACAACCCTTGATCTTTGAAGCAACATTTTTGGTAAATCAGATTCCTAGGTAGATTTAATATTGGCCAATAACCTTTAATAGGTATAGGACGACAAATAAACATGATCAATTCCCATCTCATCAAACGAGACAATTAAAGTTTAGGTCAAAGCCACCTCCAAAGAATATAGAAACAGTGACCACCAAAAAGGCCGACAGAAAGTTTTTCGGCGTATTATTTAATTAAAAATCAAATGGTTCCCAAGCATCCAGCCTAATAGTCTACGAATTATAATCAGCCATAGACAAATTGAAATGTGAACTGGGTATTTACTTAAATGCTGTAGCCCAACAAATATTCAAAGCCGAGCTCTTAAATTCCTGGTCGTCATATAAAAGGAAAAAGAGACTGACACTATACCAAAAAAAAAAAAAAATACAAACACGATATGAATATATAAATATTTTCAAATTTATGTAATAAAAATTATGAACATATCAAAATTTATATAAAATATAAAATCCCTTAAACACGATTATGATATGATAAAATATATGCACATGAGATGGACACGCGAGCCAGGTCCAAGAAATTGGAACATGGTTCCAACTAAGGTGATAAGAAAAGGGTTGCCAACCAAATCTATATTGTTTCCACTACTATAACCTTGTTCCTACCAGATTTAGAGGGAACACAACAGAAAAGCATACAGCCTCACCGGAAACTAGAGCAATAACAAGGAAAACTAAAAATAAGAAAAATCAAACCTGACCATTCAATGATTTATAGACATGCCTCATGTTAACAACATAAAAGCCCCATTAAGTTCAGCATGGCTTGATTTCAAATCCAATACTCAGAAGCGTTCGAGCTGATTCAATTGCCTTCTCACCTCCAAGTTCTAGGGCCTCACCAGTTAATTCACCTTCTGTACCAACTGACCACTGGGTTGATGTAACTCGGCTTTGCCCTCCATCGGTTTTTTTAAGTTGTGAGTTGTTCAAAGAAGCAGGCGAAGCAGCAGCAACAAGAGGAGCACTTGGTGGGCCATGTCGCTTCTTTGGTACAGGCATGTCATGGTCATGAACACCTTTATATGTTATAATGACGGCATTTGTATTATCTACAGCTGTCTCAATATGCTTACGTACGGGACACCCCGCAGAAGTGCATCTATAGTAGTTCCTAGACAACATTCATCAACAAAAAAAAAAAAAAAAAATCAGAATAAAACCAATAGAATGGATACCTGGTCATGTACATCGGCACAGAACAACAGAGTTAAAGAATTAACTTGTAAAGATCAAATTTGTTATCCGAAGAACAACAAAAAAGCATCATAAACGCTGACTCTTGAACAAAAACCTCATATACTATTTCACATTGGTTTAGAAGATATGTATAGATGCATATAATACAACATTTTTTTTCCGGTATTTCAATAAAACAAAGATAATGTAGTAAACCTTGAGTGTCAGGTCCCATACCATAGAAACGTGAAAGAAGCAAACCACCATAACATAAAATTGCAATGATAACAAGTAGGCAAAAGTAGCCACATTCTGAGCAGCGATATACATTGAGTAATGGTTTAAAGGGATAAAATAAAAATTTTTAAGGAAAAAATATGACAAGTGAACAGGCACCTGGGATTAGGATTTCCTTTCACCATTTTCTGTCCATATTTTCGCCATCTGTATCCATCACCTGAGATCCCTACATCACCAGCTGCATGCACAACAAATCTAGGTTTCTTCCCACTTTTTACGACACAACCAGAACAAACAGCATTGCCTTTCTTCATCCTGATTATCAAAATCAATGAGAAAACTATTAAAACCAGACTCATATGTACGTATGTCATTAAGAAAAAGAAAACAAAGGCAAAGAGAAGTTAACACAAAAGCTTGCCTCTTTTTGGGCTCTTTTTCACTCAAAGGCTCTTCCTTCGCTTGCACATCACCAGTCCCATCAGAGCCACTTGAACACTGTCGTTTTCTTTCAGGGTTTAAAGTTGTTTCTTGTACAAATTCTTTAGAAGATGTGGATGGATCAAAATCATTACGTATTCTGATGGGCTGTTCTGTAATGATATTGCATGAAACTTGCAGAGCAGAGGATACAATCTTACTTTCCCTTGTAAGGTTACTTTTCCTTGGTGGTTCATGACTATGCATGCCTTTATTAACAATCTCTATTACATGGCCAGTGTGATCAGAGCATTCTATCTTTTTGGCCCGACAATCAGAAGATGTGCATTTGTAATAGCTTCGAGAACCTTTAGGACTCTTCACTTGCTTCTGACCATATTTCCGCCAATTGTAACCATCAGACACAGGTGTCTTCACAATGGGAACGACAGATACAGTTTTAAGATTATAAGATTTTGGCTGGTTTGCTTCTGGCACAGATGCACCATTAACTTTCTGATCTGAAAGGCTTTGTTCTTGTAGAGTTGGAATGGGAGCAGACGATGTACCTTGTGTAACAGAAGTTGGTGAAAGCTGTGGCAAAGAAGTTGGAGAAACAGATGATTGAAGCTGATTTTGAGTCAAGGCTTCAGCACCCTGGACACCCAAACTAGGGGAAACTTCCTGGTGGGCTATCTTAACTTTCTCCTAAGAAAGTTAAACAAAGAAGAACTCCATTGAAAGAACAATTCAATCACAGAGAAATTTAAGTGTAAATATGTCCTTTCTCATTTCTTGCATTTTTATAAGTTTGCTTTTCTAAGAGAAACTGAAGTAATAAAACGTGCGTATCCTAGAAAAATTTATAGTCACATAGATCTTCCACATCATTTTAATTGTTTTGAAGAACTCATTCAATGATCTAACTTGATAAACAACATATATAATCACTAAAAGGGTAAAAGTCAATAACATTTGAAGTTATAACTGCCAGAGTTTTGACAGGGATAACTAAATGTTAGCAGGAATATTATTTGCCACTGAAGTTGATATAGGCTTTTATTTTTTTAGGCTCCTTTTTTATATTAAAGATGAACTAGAGCCTTGAGTTCATGCACAGTAACCCACAAATTTCCAAGAAAGTTTCATTAACATTATCAGTAACAGATTAGGTTTTAATAGGCTTATAAAAGTGAGAATTTTTAATAACAAAAGAGCAAACTTGATATGAGGTGCTACCACATCCTATAATTCAACTTTACAGAATCCTAAAGGGGCGTGTGTATGAATCTGGAGGCCTTAACTTCTTTGTTCACCACGAGACCCGGGGCCTCTTTAGCTACTTATGCAAGCTAAGATAATCAACAACATAGAGGAAAACGTTTAATCCTTAATTAACATTCATTTTATGAACCTTCAACATCCCTAGAAAGAAAACACTACCCACATGATAGCAAGAGGAGAGTAGGACTGTGGGAGAAGATAAGAATTCCATATGTCATTAAGTACATTATTTCAAGTGCAAAGTACTTATTTCAATAAAATAACTGCAGGTGATAGCATAAAAGGTTAAAATTTAAGGCAACAAAGTCATCAATTCATACACCAACAATGAAACATAATTTTAATTTCCTTGAAAAGAACAAGAGCCCCCTAAAAACAGTGTCAAAATTTGGTATGATAGTCAACACCTATAACAAACCAAAATTACGTGTAGAATAACAAAAACAAAGAGGGTCGAATTCTAGCAAACAAATTGGAATATGAACAATAAAACACCATAATCTCAAACTTTTAATATAAAAAAATGGAAATGAAAGTCAAAATATGATTATAGTAGCTAAAAAAAAAAAAAAAACTAAACTACTAAGTCCTAACCTTAAACTCAGCTCCTTCCTTCGATTCCGAAGTAGAATTCTCCTGCAACCCTGACGGATCACCATATACTCTCTCAAAAAAAAATTCCAACAGTTTTCTTTGAAGAAAATAAAGGGCTTACTTCTTGAAAATTAGGGAAAAAGAACAAAATTCCTCCATAAAACACTCTTAAAGAGAAAAAAAATTAAACTTACCCTCACAGCGATCATCATTCGTTGGGATTTCCGATTGAGAGTCTCTCAACTCAGAACAACTCAAAGGCGCCGCTCCATCACCGTGCGACTCACTAGCTCGACTCCCTCCTTCTTCTTCATCCTCCAACTCGTCCTCTTCTTCTTCTTCCTCCTCCTCCTCATCTTCATCCTCTTCTCCTTCTAAATCGTCGTTTCTGTGTTCCTCGTTTCGTTTCGTCTGATGTGCTTGACTCTCAGTCTCAGCCATGCCCGATTTTTCCTCAGCGAAAAAAGGAGAGCAAAATATGCAAACAGTTAGTTTTCGTGCTCTTCTTTTTTTTTTTTTCAGTAAAAAAATCTGATCTATATATATATATATATATATTTTTTTTTTTTTTTTCAGACGAAGAAAAACAGGTACGTGTCGTTTTAATAATAAAATAAGGCGAAACGGCATCGGAATATATTTGGGAAAGAGAGAGGGAGAAATAGGGAATACGTGTCTTTGACTTGAATTGACTCGTCATTGTTTTCCCCAGGTGGTTTAACTGTGTAACAGAAACGCCGTTTATTTCTCCGTTACCTTAGCCGCAGGTGATCGCCGTTGATATTGTTGACTTTGACGCTTTCGTCTGATTCACAGCGTTTTGTTGGGTTTTTGGGTTTTTTATTAAGCTGCTTTGTTGATAGGGAAGTCCCATCTTTAATTTGTTTCTATTTTTTTTTATTTAGTAACGGGCAGGTCCATCACGTTTGATATAGACCTGAGGCCCTTTACAATCCAAATCCAATGGGCTAAATCTTGAGGGTCAAGTTTTTCACAAGCCCAAACAGAATTCCCTACCTTTGTTTACAGGCCAAACTTGCATTGTTCGCTTCGACATTTTCTTTGTTCTTTAGTTAGTAATAATATTTGATACGATTATATAAATATAATATATATAAAATAAAAAATATTATATGATGTAATAATAATATATTTTTAAATTTATTTAATAAAAATTATAAACGTATTAAATTAATATATATATAAAATTTTAAATACGATTATGACATGATAAAATATACTAATATGATAAGAATAAACAAATTATCGAATCTACAGGTTATCCACCTTTTTCATTTTTCTTAAAAAAAAATCTTAATTAAACTTCTATTTTATATGTATTTAAATATAAATAAAAAATATAATTTTTTAAATATACGATAAATTTTAAAAGATTAAAACATGCATGTCTCTGCATTTGACATTTAAAATTGGAATAGCACATATTCAAGCACCATGAAGAAAATGTGACCAAATTAATAATTTTAATATTGCAAATCTCTCATTATATAACCATTTACACTGTTCCAATGATAAAAATATATTTATATTTTTTTACAAAAATAGCTTAAATTTCGGGTTTCTAATGAAATAAAATAATTAAGAAATTTATATTTTATCAAAAGTTGTTAGCCTCCGAAATTCAATGTTGATTATTGGTTAGTCAATATTATACTTTATTAGGGCCCATCCAAATTTCCAGAGGTGCATGGGGCACCATTGTCATCGCACATAGCTCACCTAATCGTCCAAGCTTTACAGCCATACATGAATAATCAAACCATGAAATGATTTAAAAAATAAAAAATATATATATATTTGAAGACAAATCCAAATAAATATATATTTGATTATATTTGTCTTCCGCATCACGCAAGAATCCCATAAATACACCCTACAAAGAAAATCGTTTTGAAATGCAAAACCCACTACTCGAGGAAGGTTCGTTCTATGTATTCCTCAAGCTGACTATTTTTCTTCAGTATAATTCTTGTTGAATTTCGTCTGGGTTATCGAATTTC
>JBBYHL010000019.1:3200694-3212225 GCA_038381835.1 Adansonia madagascariensis | reverse complement strand
AAAAAAAAAAATACCCACCGAATCATTTCCTTCAACCGCAAGCCTGAAAGGTTTAAAAGAAACTGCTCATTTCAAAGACAAGGTCTGTTTTTTCATTTTTTTTCCTTCTGTTTTGTTTATTTATTTATATTATTTTGTTGTTTTAACTGTTTTGGAGTTGGATTCAGTTGTTGGGTTTCAAGGATTCTGGAGCAAAGACATGAGCTTGTTTCGTAAACTATTTTACAGGAAGCCACCTGATGGCCTTCTGGAGATTGGTGAACGTGTCTATGGTACGTTTTGTCTTATTGGCTTTCTTCAATTTGTGTTTTTTTTTTCTTTTTATCGGGTTGCTAAAAATAAAATGTTTTGATCGGATTTCAGTTCTATAACTTTTTTGAAATGTGAAAATATTGGTCACTCCGGAAATGATTAGTATCTGGGTGATTAAAAATGAATTTTGAAAGGATTGCTGTTTTTAAGAATGTGGGTTCTGTTTGGTTGCTTGGGAAATTTGGGAAGGAAATTCAAAGTTTGAAATTTGAATTCTCTGTTTAAGTGTGAAGGAGCAGAGGGGAAAAAAGAACCCAGAGTTTAGCTAAATGAATTTTAGCTTATTTCTTATTGGCCATTTCATTACTTAAAATGTAGCTGTGTATCTTTCATTTGGTGTCTGATAAATTGTGTTTTGTGGTGGCATATAGTTTTTGATTACTGCTTTACTATTGATGCTTGGGAAGGAGAAAACTACAAAGACTACATAAAGGGAATAGCTAGTCATCTTCAAGATCACTTCCCCGATGCTTCATTCTTGGTCTTTAATTTTCGCGAAGGAGAAACACAAAGCGAGATGGCTGAATTACTATCCGAGTATGATATGACGATAATGGATTATCCTCGTCAGTATGAAGGGTGCCCATTACTTGCAATGGAGGTGCTCCACCATTTTCTGAGATCGTGTGAAAGCTGGCTTTCACTTGGTCAGCATAATATGCTACTAATGCATTGTGAACGGGGTGGTTTGCCAGTCTTGGCCTTCATGCTGGCTGCATTGCTTTTATATAGGAAACAGTACAGTGGAGAGCAGAAGACTTTGGACATGATATACAGACAAGCTCCTCGTGAGCTTTTGCAGTTGCTGTCGCCCCTGAATCCAATGCCTTCACAATTGAGGTATCTACAGTATGTCTGGAGGAGGAATGTGGGCTCACAATGGCCTCCTCTGGATCGAGCTCTCACCTTGGATTGTGTCATTCTTAGATACATTCCTAATATTGATGGAGATGGAGGTTGCCGTCCAATATTTAGAATATATGGACAGGATCCTTTGCTTGTTGCTGATAAAACTCCAAAAGTTTTGTACTCAACCCCCAAAAGAAGCAAATCTATCCGGTATTATAAGCAGGTAATATTACATCTTTTTAGATATATATATATGCTTTCATTCTCATCTCCTCCTTCTCTTTTCTCCTTATTAAAGGAAAGTGGCTGACACTCCTCATATCTTTTAAGGATTTAAAAGCATGTCACACATCTAATTTACAATCTTGGGAGTAGTGTGCAAGACTAGTAAAAGGATGTATGACCTTTTCTTCTTAGGTGCGTCAGCGGTTAATTAGGTTAGCTCTGCTGCATATAACCTTGTCATTGAAATCCATACTTGGGGAATTATGCTCTAATATAATGAAAAGTCTGCCTTTTGTAACAATAATCTCCTCTGTCCTCACCCTAAGTATTATGCCTCCTGTTTGATTCCTCTCTAGATCATGTGATTGTCTAACCTCTTACTATTTTATTGCAGAAAGAGTGTGCCTTTGTTAAAATTGATATAAATTGCCATATTCAAGGTGATGTTGTGGTTGAGTGTATCAATTTGAATGATGACATGGAAAGAGAGGGGATGATATTCAGGGTTGTATTTAACACAGCTTTTATTAGATCAAACATTTTGATGCTCAATCGTGATGAGATTGATATCTTGTGGGATGCTAAGGAGCTGTTTCCAAAAGAATTTAGAGCTGAGGTATATATCTTTGTACATTTTCCATGCAATTTTGTGGTTCTTTTTTTTTTCTCCCTAATAAAATGTTGCCCTGTGGATGAAGATTCTTTTCTCGGAAATGGATGCTGCTTCTTCCATTATTTCCATGGATTTTTCTTGCTTTGAAGAGAAAGAAGGTCTTCCTATTGAAGCATTTGCCAAAGTTCATGAAATCTTTAGTCATGTTGACTGGTTGGATCCTCGGGCAGATGTTGCATTTAATATGCTTCAACAAATAGGTGCATCAAATATTGTCCAGGAAATGTCTGACAGTCATTGGAATGCCAGCCTGAACCTAAGTCCTCGGTCGGAGAGATCGAGTCCTAAAAAACTTCAGGAATCAAAGTTCACAGTATTACCAAGTAGCCCAAGGAGTCCCACATCTATGGGCATGAAGATTCTTTTTGCAGCCTCACAAAGGTCGTCTCTTGATTCTGATGCAAGTAAGGAGGCTAAACTCCAAGACTCTGAGGTTGAACCTTTCAGTCAATCTGATGTCAAGCACCAACAAAGTAACCAGTCTACTGTAAATTTGCATGATTCTATATCATCTGTTAGTCAGGTCAGATATTTAACTGCAGCACCTGCAGATGATTCTCGAGCCATGTCACATAGACCAAAAGTGGCTGAAACTAAAAGCATTTCAATTTCACCACAAACGCCTGTTTCAGCTTCAGTTCAACCTCCTACACCTTCTAGTCCAACAAAAGCTCTTCCTCATCCCCCATCACCTCCACCATTGCCAACTTCTCTTTCTTCAGCATTAGAACCAGTGAAGCCTTCACCTGGCACGGAAACTGGAACGAACTTAGGAGACAAAGATCAGACTGCATTGGCCAAAGATCAGTCTTTGAAGGCTTCCTCTTTGACATCCTCTCCAGCCTTTGCAGTAGATTCCACTGTGACATCCCCTTTAACACCATCTAGAAAGGAGGTCCCAGTTGTTAGAGTGGTGCCTCCTGCTGCCCCTCCACCTCCTCCAACGCCACCTTCAAAAGAGAGTGGCAGAGCTCCAAAAGCATCTCCATCTTTGGAGGAAAATTTAGCTCTGAGGGATACAACTCCAGCCGCACCTATACCTCCTCCTGTGTCATCACCTTTCAATAAAATTGAAGCTGTGAGTGATGGACCTCTTGCAATTCCTCCACCCACCCCTTCTCCAGCACCTATTGGAGCTGGGTCTCCTATAGCCCCTCCACCTCCTCCTCCAGCACCTATTAGAGTTGGGTCTCCTGCAGCCCCTCCACCTCCTCCTCCTCCTCCAGCACCTATTAGAGCTGGAGCTGGGTCTCCTGTAACCCCTCCGCCTCCACCTATTAGAGCTAGATCTCCTGTATCCCCTCCACCTCCTCCTCCAATGCCACCTTCGAAGGAAAATTCAGCTTCTAGGTCTGCACCTCCTCTTCTTACCAGGAGAGCGGCAAGTCCTACAGCTTCATCATCAGTACCCCCAGCACCACCGCCACCTGCCCCTGCCTTGGGATCAAATTCTTCTCAAGTTCCTTCTGCCCCACCACCTCCTTCTTCTTTTGGTAAAAAGACAAATGCTGTTTCTTCAGCTCCTGGACCACCGCCTTTTGTTTCTTCCACAAATTCAAAAAACAGACTTCTTTCGCGTACTATTAGTTCAAAGTGTCATCAGACAAAGAAATTAAAGCCATTGCATTGGTTGAAGTTATCGAGAGCTGTGCAGGGAAGCCTATGGGCGGAAGCACAAAAATTGGGTGAACTTTCAAAGTATGTGCTGCTCTGCTAAGTTTGGATTTTTTTTTTTTCTTTCTAAGTGCCATTTAAGTCTTACAGTCATTTACTTGCTTCTTTTTATTTTATTGGAATGGTTTACCCCTCTTCGTAGGGCTCCAGAGATTGACATGTCAGAGCTTGAGAATCTTTTCTCAGCAGCTGCTCCTAATACAGATCCTGGTGGTAAATCAAGTTTGCGTAAAGCACGTGGGCCAAAATCTGAGAAAGTGCAACTGGTAATGCATTTTTAAATATTTAAGTGAAGAAATTGATAGTTAGATTGCTTGTTTGATGGATGTTATCATCTGTAGCTTGAGTCTACATACTATATAATTTAACCTCAGCTGAATGTGATGCATATTTAAATACCAAGGCACTTTTCATCCACCTGCTTGTCATTGCTTATCTGCTTGATTGCCAAAGGAAATATGAAGCATTGTAATGCTGTACACATCGGAGACTTGGATCCGGGAAATTAACCTAGATGCTTAAATACTTTGTAGACTGGTCTGCACATAAGAAATGCAAACTTGCGGCCTGATTCATATTCATGCATGAACTAATATCATGAACCTTACTGCATTTATAGTATGCATTTTTTTAATATCATTCCTTCTTGCAGATTGACCATAGACGCGCATATAATTGCGAAATCATGCTTTCAAAAGTGAAAGTGCCGTTACCTGATTTAATGGTAGGTTGAATTGTATTATTCACGAGCTTGCAATTATTTACTTCTCTAACTTTGTTGCTCTGAAACCTTTTCTTAATCCTTAAATCAACTGCAAACTCATGTCCTAGCATTGGACAGCATGTTATCCTTTTATCAATTTTCTGCTTATTCATCTTAACATCCTAGCCTCTTTTTGCTTAACAAATGTTCATTATATAACAACTTAGTCCTTCAGAATTGCCATGATTTTAGATTGTTTGGAAATGGTACTAAGTTTTGGTGGACAATGTCAAAAGCTTAGCTTATATGCAGCTTTTAGGAGAAAAAATTTCAGGATACCAAGGGAGCTGTTGTCATTTGTTAGTATTAGTGCCGGAGCAACACAAGCTTTTTTATTAATCAAAGCTTAGTTCGCATCTGTAGATTTTGCTTATTTAAAGAGCTATAAGTTGTGCCAAATCCCAGTCTGGATTTCTCCATATGCTTGGAGGTCCGAACCAAATTGTACTATTAAAAAATTGCAAACCTTTTAGAGTTATGACGGAATCTTCTATAATGCTTTCCTGACAAAAAAGATAATATTGCTCATTCGGAATTGCATCTTTGAACATGTTTGTGCTATCAAATGCAATTCAGATTTGTTAAGTCCCTGCAATAATGGTGTACATTTTTTAAGCACAAATATCAAATAGCATGCACCAATGCATCTCCATTCAAATGTGGGTTCACCAAAAAAAGGAAAAAAGTTGCATATGTGTGGGTCTGGTGAACAATCTGTTTATCTTTCAAATCACATTAGCCTTATGCTATTTAGTGAAACTTTCACAGAGTTCGGTGCTTGCCTTGGAGGAATCAGCATTAGATGTTGACCAAGTGGATAACCTCGTAAAATTTTGTCCTACCAAAGAGGAGATGGAAGTACTAAAGGTGAAATGAGCATTATTATTTGACTAGTAATTCTTTAAAATCTCTCATCACGGTAACATTAAACTTGGAGGTTTCCTCTAATCATCATTCTGACTTTGATGTTCAACATAACATCTTACATTCAAGGTACTGGTATCATATTTTCCTCGAGTTATAATTGCATTCATGACTCCTTGTTCAGGGTTACACTGGAGAAAAGGAAAAGTTAGGGAAATGTGAGCAGGTATGTAGGATGTTATTGCTGTTTCTTTGTATGTTGTTTAATTATTGTCTGCTTACTAGGTCTCTTCTCCAATTATTGAGTCTTTTTAACCAGGAAACTTTCTGTTGGATATCATAATTTGTCATCAACAAAAAAAGGGGCATTTGAACTAAGCCAATTTGGCTTTCACTTGAATAACTTTTGCTTGTTAACGACTTATGGACTTTCATATTATCAATTTAGAATCACTAATGAATCGATATTTTTCATGGACCTGTGAAACAGTTCTTCTTGGAGCTAATGAAAGTTCCCAGAGTAGAATCCAAGCTTAGGGTGTTCTCTTTTAAGATACAGTTTCGCTCCCAGGTTTGATCAAAATCTGCATCCAAATTTCAGAGTCGCTAAATATTGGCTTTTCTTTGTTACTTATCTGGACTTGCCCTTTAGGTTTCTGACCTAAGACGTAACCTTAATGTTGTAAACTCTACAGCAGAGGAGGCAAGTTATACATATTTTACTTGCTTTCTTTTTCGTGAACTGCTTTAGATATCCAATGACTGACATTGCATTTGTCAAAAGTTTTTTATCAGATCAGAAATTCTGTCAAATTGAAGAGAATCATGCAGACAATTCTTACATTGGGAAATGCTTTGAATCAGGGAACTGCAAGGGGTGAGTTAAGAATGATTTGTCTCGTACAAGAACAATGGTAATGCACTATCATACATGCATATCCTCAATATTAGAAGATGTCATAATCGGCAGCAAAGATTGATTATGAGTCCTAAATGTGATTGTCTCATGCTCCAAGTGCATGGGAACTTCAGCACTAATGACATTTTTTGCTAATACCACCAGTGATCAACTGGGTGATGAATGTCCTTAACATATTGTTTCCTAATTTTTGACTTGAAAACTTCTTTGAATCACCATCTCTCTCTTTCAACAATTTAACTTTTTCTTTTTCCATTTTTTTTTCTCCCACTTCTAATTGCATTGTCAATTCTTCCCTGGCTTTGGCTAGCTACCTGACCTCTAACCCTGAAACAGCTTAAGATGCCTTTCAGTATTGAGTTTCAGTCAACTATCTTATGTTTTCCTGTCTCCCGCTTTTCCAATGTTTCTTTAATCATGTTAATTTTTGCACTTTTTATTAATTGTCCATATTTTTGCTTTAGGTTCCGCTGTTGGATTTAGGTTGGACAGTCTTCTTAAACTAACAGACACACGCGCACGGAACAACAAGATGACTCTCATGCATTACCTTTGCAAGGTACAAGTTCTAATTCATCATTTGGATTCTTATGACAATAACCACACCCTTTATTATTGATTCTCAAGTATTTTTGAATCTGTTCTAATTTACACATCTAAATCAGTTTCTTTAATCTGGTCACTGTCTTCAAAATTTTTAAGGTATTGAGTTGGTTATTATAATTCTCAATGATAAATCATAGGTGCTTGCTGACAAGCTCCCAGAGCTACTAGATTTTTCAAAAGATCTTTCCAGTCTAGAACCTGCATCAAAGGTATGTTGCTTGCTCTGGGTGAAAATAATTTTACAAAGATTTAAGTTAGAGCTAGCATCTCTGGCTGATGTGCGGTTCCCATCTAGATACAACTGAAATTTTTGGCGGAGGAGATGCAAGCCATAAGCAAAGGATTGGAGAAAGTTGTGCAGGAACTGTCCAGTTCTGAAAATGATGGACCCGTGTCAGAAAATTTCCGTGAGGTATTTTAAGCATATAATCTGTTTTAACGGATGTAATAACACATTATCATTTTTCTTTTTCTTTTTTTATTAATATATTTTCTTTTGTTGTCCAGACTTTAAATGATTTCCTTAGTTTTGCCGAAGCCGAAGTGAGATCCTTGGCTTCACTATACTCCGGGGTGGTATGTCTCTTGGTTTTGTTGCAAGTGGTGGCATTCTTACAAAAGTTCATCGTATTAAACAATTCACTATATCTGAGTTCTATATTTACAGGGCAGAAACGTGGATGCGTTGATTCTTTATTTTGGAGAGGATCCAGCTCGGTGTTCCTTTGAACAAGGTATTCAATGGTTGTCATCAGTTTATACTGCTAATTGCATTTTGACTGCCGACTTATGCAAAAGTGAATCCTTTTACTCTAATTGAGAATGAAAATGAAAGAAGAAATTGAAATAAATGAAAACGAGAAGCTTAGTCCGCGTCGAGTATGTAGTACTTTTATATTTCTTTGTTTCTTAGTCTATAATGCTTGAATGTGCTTTCTTTTTCCTCTAAGAATGAAGACCTAATTTCGGGTTACTTCTGTTCGAGTTGCACTCATAACCTCCGTGTTTATTGGGTCTACTTCATTTCAGAATTGCTTACTTTCTAATATTCATTTTAATGGACAGTTAATAGTTGCTCTTTAGTTTTTTCCCCCTCTGTATGTTATGTTCCTCTTCTAAACTACTGCAGTTACTTCAACACTACTCAATTTTGTGAGGATGTTTAACAAAGCTCATGAAGAGAACTGCAAGCAGCTCGAGCAAGAAACGAAAAAAGTTGGTGGAAAGTGAAAAGTTGAAGATAAATGCTTCTCAGAACGAATCAGAAAATTTATTATGAAGTTCTGTCCCGGACAGCAATGTATAGTTGATTCGGACATCCGACCTGAACTGCTTTCTGTTCTCAGGAGAAGAGAGGGTGGTGGCATCGAACAGCTAATTCGAACTGGCGAAGAGGTTGTTGTTGAGAGAAGAACAATACCAAATGTGAAATATAAATATGAAAAGTGATGGATTTCATCGCAAACTCGAAGCTTCTGAGAGGCAAGCACTTCATTCCCAGCATTTTGCCAAGTTTAGCGTAATAATTCTGTCTCTTCCTTTCTTCTTCCCATCTATACATATTATAACTTACTAATAAGTTACCTAATCTTAGCAGAGATGGAGTTGAGGCTGCTCACCTGCTCGGTTACTTCTTCTGTAGGGCAACTTGTACATTATCTCCTTCACAGTCACAGAACTTGTAAGTAGTTTTCAAGAAATATTATTGTGAAATCTCTTTTCCCCCAGTCAAAATTTTTGGTTGTCACTTCTATTTGATTTTCATGAATCTGCTTTTTGCCAATGTCCTGTTAGTTTCACAACAATTAATAAATAATAATTGTGGGAATTGTATATCTGCCATATTTAGGGATGGGGCTCATTCTCATTCTCAAGCGTCAGCTTTGATTTTACAGATGTATTAGAGTTTGGGAAATTAGATTAAATTTGAGATAGAATGCAATTTGGTCATCAACACATTTTAAGCCCAGCATTGAAGAAGTTTAACCTTCCCATTTGCATGTGTTTTGCTGGGGGGAAAAAAAAAGCTTACAATTTTCTGAAAAGCTCAAGTTTGGTGTTCGGGATAGATTCGGTAATATTAAATACGATACGGGGAAAATTTTATTTTGCACAAAACATAAATTTATATAATATAGATTATAAACGTATCCAATTTTATAATGAATACAAAGTATTTTAAATACAGTAAAATGCATATACACTATACGAAGTAAGTATCCAACTGCGACGCCCAAATTGAAATCTTTCATGTCTCTTTCGTGGTTTGCTGTCAAACCAAACCAAGCCAAACCGATCCATCATCCATCTCCATGTGAAAGTAACAGAAAATAACGACACTTTGCTGGTCATTGTTTGCTAGGATTTTACTATAACCTCATCTTTGATTGACCAATGATTCTAGTTTTCTCAGCAACAATGATTTTCAATCCTATTCATACAAACAACAGCATAAGAAATAGTCAAATGCTTATTTTATTTTGATTTTTTTTGCTTTTTATCCTTTTCGATTGATAATATTGGCCAGGGCAGACACCCTAAATTAACCCCTTTTTTAAAACTATTTATAGCTATATATATATATATATTGGGTTATTTAAGCTTAATTCAAGTAGTTGGGATTTGGAAGGATAAAAGTTTAGATAAAATTATCAAGTAATTAATCATTATTATTATTACATAATGTTGTGACCATATTGATGCTTATATTGAACAATGTAAACCACGGAATTAACAATGCCATTCGCAACACTAATTGCAATCCCTAAATCTGGAAATTTTTTGAAGAGAGATTTGGTGAACTTTTATGTCCTTTTTCCCATGCAACAAATTGGACTATGATAATTTAATTGACCATGATTTCTATATATATAATAAACAAAGAATGTGCTAAGCTCAGCTGAACCCAGGGCAATCGGCCATTGCTTTTATAATCTAACTCTTAAATAGTGTGGGAGTATGTGAGCTACCGCTCTACTTCAGAATATTTAATCAAAAATCACTGCTAAGCTGTCCCAAAACTCAACTAAATTTAATTTATGATTTTGGTAACTAAACTAATCTGAAGAATTCATTAGAAAATCTTTTTTAAGTTAACACAAACAAGTAATCGTTTTAAGTTGAGATTACGCAAAGCATCGAGAAATTGTCCCGTTATTGGCTCTGCTAATTTAATTTTCTGTCTTGGTTAAGGTGTGGCAGGTCAAGAGATATCTGAGTTATTGGTGTTGTATTAATCTATATTTATGTGTCATAATTATATCTGAAATAAAATATTAATTATTTTGTAATATAAATTTTAATATATTTAAATATTAGTATAATATTATATTTTAATTATTTTTTATTTTATTTTTATAAAATATTATATAACGTGCAAAATCGAACGGATGTAAACAAAGTTGGTAGCGTTATGTTTCGAGGCGTGCAATGCGAGTCACGTGCCTTGAACGGTAATAAAATGGGGACAGCTTGCCAAGCGCCAACGCCATGGTTTGCTTTAAAATCACTGCTTGGATTCTCCCTGGGCAATGCCAAATCCCAAGAAACGACTCCAATATTTTAACCCTATCAAATGATGCTTTGACTTCAATTATATTTTGTTTTTCACTTTTTAATTTTTTTAAAATATTTATGTGATTGATTTATATTTATTTATAAATATAAAGATATAATTTTTAAAATATATAAAAAATTAAAAAAATTTATATCAAACACGTATCTATAAATATTTGTTCGAATCTAAATAATATAAATTTGTAAAATCTCAAGTTATTTATAAGCTGCATCTATTTGTTTAATTTAAACATTGGTATGTCTTTTTCTCATGATTTATATAAACTTGCTTACCAAAATGGGGGAAAATTATCAATTACTTTTCAATCTTTAGATGCTTAATTGGATGCCCTTAATGATGATTAATCATGTCGTTTACACACAAATCCATCTTTTTGTCAAATTAACTCATCACCTTTCAAATGGTGCGGTGGAAAGTAGTGGGAAAAAAAGGTTAGTAAAAAAGAGTCAGGCGAATTTTACCTGCTCTTGTTGTTATTGTCTCTGATCGAGAATCAAGCTCTGCGTCTGTGCACTTTCATTAAGCTCAATTGGCAGTCTCTAATATGAATCAACTCTCGAACTATGACACTTGCACCTATTTCTTGGTGATTTTGCCTTGGTTACTGCTTCTCAATATCAGAAACAAAATGAGAAATAAAGTGCTGTAATTGTTTGAGTGCACCAATTTCCAGCAAGTTCAGGTTGTAGTTTGTAGTTTCCCTCACCATATCTTTCTAGTTTTCATTAATACATTTATTATATTTAGATGTATTTTCTGTGACAGATTCAAACGGGCAATATTCCTTCCGTTTGAAAGGGAGTGAACTCCTATAACCACAAATTATTACCCAAAATTATTAGATTGGGTAAATTGGTGTCGGTGAGAGTAAGAGTACAGCTTCACTTTGTCCATACATGAAGGCAGCAGCTCTCGGCATGATTTGGCCTCACATGCTTTTTAAAAAGAAAGGCGTGGGAGTGGGACCTTACAGATTTAATAATTATACGATAAAATATGTAATACGAGAAATTATATATATATATATATATTAAATATAATTATAATATAAAAAAATAATGAATACAGG
>JBBYHL010000019.1:3167718-3187678 GCA_038381835.1 Adansonia madagascariensis | reverse complement strand
GAAGGGATATAAGTTGACATGTTTCAAGCAATCCGTTCTATGGTCTCAAATTTTCTGTTTTTATTTAGGATTTTAAATGTGTAATCCCCTACATCCCATCTCAATGAAAGAAGTACAATCTAGTAACCGATAGCTGGTAAAGGCCTCACACTAAAAGTAGTTCAAGCCATCTTTACTGAAATGTAGTAGTCGATATATACGTGTTGTATTTTCTTTTTCTCGTGTCAATTGTGTGTAAATAATAGGCACAACTAATTATTAAATGTATATGTTAAACGTGACATTTTAATCATGTTATATCATGTTTATCGTATTATTTTTGTGTTTATTAAATGTGATTTTTTTTTTCGTATAGTTGAAGTTACTGGATCCACTGCATCTTTAAGTATCATCCTCTGAGAGAAAAAAAAAAAAGTTAAATAATCTGTTCTACTGACATTTAAATAGAATTCCAGACAACCCTCTAAATCAAAAGCAAATAGCACATTCGAGTAGGTAAAAATATTACAACAGCCTTGCAATTCAAAATGCCTAACAGCCTTAAAACTTGAAAAGAAATTCGACTTATGCATTATATTACATAAAAGCGAAATTTCCATAACTCAGATGAAAAAAAAAATCAACCTAACCCAAAAGAATTGATCTTTCCATTTTCACTAGAGGGGATCTACATGATTCTAATGCCAAAACATGCAACACAAAATCTGAGTTGAGACTGAAGAATATCTATGCATATATGTATTAAAAAATTGAAAAGAATTTAAGGAAAAAAGAAAATGAGAAAGAGTAAACAAGTTAGCCACTTAAAAATATTCCAGGTTCACATGCTACCGGCTCTTCCAGGGGTAGTTTTCGTTGATTTAACTTTTGCCATGTCAACGAGGTCACCAAACAGCTTATCTTCTGGATTTGAAGCCTTGCTCGGTCGAACATAGGATGAAGTGGGAACTTGGTAGGAAGAGTTTCTTAAGCCATTGTCATCTCTGATGGATAGCCCATACATTTGCTGATCAAGATACTGTTGCTGACAATAGCCGTATGCTCCCGTTTGATTTCCATAAATTTGTTGAGGATACGACGAAGGCATCTGACCAGCTGGCATTTGCTGTGGAACCATGCTCATATACTGAACTCCCTGGATTGTTTGGGGATGAAAACCAGCAAACTGGTTTCCCTGAATAGCCTGGTTATTAATCACTGACAATTGACCCGTTGTGATTGGCTGAATGTACATACCCACCACTTGATCACTTCCCATATGTTGAGGTTGCGCATATGTCATGACGACTTGACTAACTGGTGACTGGGTATACGAAGCACCTGCAACTGGGCTAGAGTCCGCTTCCTGTGCTTCCCAGGTTGGCGGTGGTAGTGAGCCACTACTCTGGGCACCTTCCCAACATCCAAAAAGTAAGCTTCGTAAATTTTAACGTAGGACTAGCAAGAATATAACTATTCAGTCTGCCAAAGAAGCCTAGAACATCACTACATGAATTAGATTAAAAAAAAGACCATCATGATCTATATTAATGATTTCCCTGAGTGAAATGTGGCATGCTGTCATTATATGTGTCTGTCCCTGAAAACAAGAAGGGTCTGCGCACAAAGTAGGGCCTACTTACGCATGAAAAGCCTATTATAAACAGAAACAAACCATAGACAGGTGAGGGGGGAGCTGCTGCTGATCCAGCTGACTATTACAGGCAGGACCTTTGCCTTGAGCATATGACTGCTCATATCTAGGTGATCCCATGTTTGATTCAGTTCCATTCACATGAAAGTTCCGTTGCTGCTGCTGAATTTGAGGAGTCAAAGGACCGGTTTGTCCAGCCAAAGCTTGCGTGTTAACAGAATCATAGGCATTGTTACTAGCAGAGAACATATCAATGAGAACAAGGGCATTCTGCTGTGATGCAGGATTTGTTCATTGCGATTCTCCCAAAGGAACAAGGGCCAGTGAATTATATGCCCTTGGTGAATTGTAGTCATCACCACTGAGCAGGTCCATTTTGGGATTGACCGCTGTCAGAGCAATTGAACCATTAGTCGCTTGAGTAGAAAGCGATAACTGATTAAATGGTTGAGAACTTCCAGCAGTGCTTGAGGTGGATCTGCAAAGAAATCCTGTTAGTTAAAGCTCGAGATGCAAGGAAAACAGATAACCCAGAATTAAATAAATTTCAATTTAACCCTGGCAACCCAAAATTGGATGAGCAAATCAGCTGCTCGCATACGCTACTAATCACTAGATCTATCAACAGGCTTCCTCTTCAACATAATCAAGCACCTGAAAGAAGGCAACCTACTTCGAAAAACCCAGTGACTAAATTCTACCAAGGATTCAAAAACCAATAAATCAAATTGGTGAAAGAAACTTGTAACCAAATTCTAGGATGCTGAGACAAGAGCATGGTTAGCACCAGTAATGATTTCCTGTAGTCACAAATAACACCAATAATTTAAGCACCAGATCCCTGCATATGGTAATCCAGTTCAAAGAAGTGTTAATTACCTCCCATCAGCCTGCTTGCTGATATCCCCATTATAAACTAGGGGACCATCAACATTCAGGAGTTCTCTTGCAGGCTCAGGTTTGTGTTTGTCTGCTTGAGAAGAAGTTCCTGAAGCTATTGATTCATGCTTTGCTAGTACGTGTTGCAAATCATCATTCAATGCTAAAACTTGACACAGAAGTGACTCGTCCCTACAAGAGATAGAGGATCAAAGTGATATATGTTTTAAATGTAAAAGTATTTCACACAATTCCTTCTATGATTCCACAGAGGTTAGAAACTAACTATCAATGCAACACATACACCATACATGCCAGAATAGGTTACAATATCATACAGAGATTGAATAAGAAAGCACACAAAGATATTAATGAGATGCTCTCATAGTGAGTTTTAAGGGGAAAAAATATTGAATAGAAAAACAAATGAAATCCTTCAGACTGCTGTGGCATCTAGTCACCATAGCACCGAGAAGAAATAATTGAATAAGATAGTGAAGTCCTGTGATCTTAATACTCCTCAGGATTTCACTCCCTCCTTTTGGTCAAGTATTTTAGCAAGTGATTCTGGAACAATCACCTTAAAAACCAGGTAAAAGAATAACAAACAGAACACATCAAAAAGCCCACAGAAAAGAATGTCAGGACCATGGAAACAGATGATAACATCACATCATCGACATATAAAAAGGTACCAAGGCCAATAGGAAGTTATAGTAAAAAAAAGAGCATCCTTACGATGTTGAATTAACAAGGTGCACAACTCTTTGTTTGTAGGTGCGGCACTGCTCCACTAAGTCAACAATCACCTCCTGCCTAAGTCCCTGAAATTATAGAGACAGATAACTAAATATGCAAACAGAAATGAAATTAAAAAAGAACACAACATGCATTATAAGATTAGTAGAGGATTGCAAACAGCCATGTGGTTTGTTGTTAAAGGGCTAGACTCTAAGCTCTAACGACCAGGAATCAGACCCTGGCAAACTTAATTATCCAAAAAAAAAAAAAAAAAAGATTAGCAGAGGATTTAGCAGCATGAAACTTCATGAACTTTTGAAAAGCTTTTCATTATAAAAGCTGTAAAAACGAAAAGTTACAGTAAAAAAATGCTTCATAATCTGATGAAGTTGAATATTGCCAACCAAATTATTACACAAATGTCAGTTATATTAAGACTGCGGTTTTTTTACTTTAAATACAATTAATGACTTGTCACTTGGAAACTACATTACAATGCTCTTGTGGCAACACAGAATTGTTTTAGCAAGTAAACAAAATATCTGCCTTTTCTCTAGATTTCAAATTGTGAACACATACCTCCTTGTTTCCAGGATCAATTGCGCTTAGCATTTCTGCAAGGACATCCATAATACCCCGAGCATTCTGAATTTCTGTCCAACTAATAAATGAAACTCCAGTTAAAAGATTAGATGCATCATCCATGATAAACACTATGTGGGAAATGGTGAATTACCAATGTAATGTCAATATCATTAATATGAGAACAAGTAGTCCGCATTTTTTCAACCATTATAATTGTTCTAGTCAGTGAAAAGTCCCTAGTGATCTATTTTAGGGGAAAAGGTGAGCATTGGTGTGAGAACACGACAGCCATGTTTACCAGATAAGGACAGGGAGCACCACTAACCAAGCTGAGAAGTTAAAAAAGGTAGGAACTTCTTCACCCAACAACTAATTTTGATCTCTCAAAAAAGTAAATCAAGGAGTAAATAAAACGTTTCCTTTGACAATTACTCCTATTTTAATACACAGAAAATATTAAACTAGGCATATGCACCAAATAGAATGGAAAACTATTCCTATTAAACAATTGAACCTTGCTGCAAAACCGTATTAAAAACATATTTCAATAAGCTTTGTAATTTATTTATTAGATAATGATAATAAGAATTTATTACAAGCAGCAGACTATCGCTTAACCATATTACTGCAGACAATTTCTACAAAAACATCATTCAGTAAGGTAAGTTTGAAAAAAAAAAAAAAAGAATATCATAGGACTGAATAAAAGTAATTGAAGACACAAAAATACCCTTCTTTTGCAACTCAAACAACTGAGATACAATAAAAATACCTCAGGACTGGAACTCAGGATCCGCAGAAAACGCAGCCATCTCTTGCTGATCAGAATTGTGAATATTTTGGGGATAAGAAGACAAAGGTTGTGTTTGAGGAGGAGTAAATACAGGTGCAGAACTCTCAGTTCTAGGAGGGAATACTGCCCCAGCACGCTGAAATTCTAAACCAGTATGACTCAGAGAAAAATGGAGGGAAGAGGTCACATTATGTGAAAGTACTACTTGCATAGCAGCATATTTTGAATACGTGAGAGCCATAAATAAAATATAGCATAAAAGGAAATGGATACCAATAAATGCAGCATGTCTCATACAGTTTGAGACAAGCGGCCTCAGCAGACATATAAACAACTCTTGGTACGCAACATAATATTGTGGATATCTTGCCCTTGCCCCTCCAAAAGCTTCTTGCCAAGTGCCAATCAGACTCAATATCTTCTCTTTGACGTTAAAATCAGGCTACAATTGAGCAGTACGAAAGTTGAGAACAAGCCTCGCTGGCAGAAAATAAATGCAAAATGGGAGTTAAATTACTTCCTACCCTTTTCTTGACTACTTTGACCATCTCATGAAGAATATCTCTCTCTGCAACATGCATATGGACAACGTCCCTGCAGTTTATTATAGTCTCTAATAGCTAGAACATGGTAAGTAATCAAAATTTAAACGCTTTTAGTTTTATGTAAGAAGAAGGTGAAAAAGACAAAGAAGTAATAATTGTATCCAGGGATCAGTAGAAAATGAGTGTAAAAGTTCTCAGAAGCTTACAGTTAGTGCAAGAAGTTGAACTTTAGGATTTTTGCTTCCCAGCTTCTTCTTTATGCCTTCACAACATCTTTCACTTGCCTGATAGATAACCATCATATTTATTTAATACTAGATTTAGAAAAGCATAAAGAATTCTAACTTAGAATATATAAAACCAACCTGCTTCCAACTTCCAGCCTTCCTCCCCTAGTGGGAGAAAATTGAATAAGAAAAGCCAAGATTAACCAGAAAATGAGGAAACTAGTAACTACCTTTAGGCCCCTTCTGTTTCCACGAGAACTCACAATAACTAAAAAGCAACCAGACAAAATGACCAAAGGTAATCAACAAAAACACTAGTATAAAACTTAATTACAATTAAGCTAACCACGTAAAAATAACTAAAATCTAGTTCATGCTTGAAAAAGGAGAATTTGAACATTAGGATGATAAGGTCACGCCCTTAGAGGCACTAAGATCATGTATCACATATTACAGTTTCAACTTTGACAAAAGTTGCTGAGCTCTCCATCACCATTCTATTTTTAAATGAAATTAAGACCTATATGGATTAACAAAAGCCATATTTAAAGTTGTATTAATCAAATACATCCATGAATTAAATTGCATATTGAAAAAAGATAAAAGCTAAGAAACTGATCAATCCTGATAAGCTTCCTGAACTAAATCTCTTTATTTTAATTTGCGTAAAATAAAAAGAAAATTTGGTATTTAATTTCTCTTAAATATGCAATTAGTAGCAGAATAAGAGGAGAATTTAAAAAAAAAAAAATCGTAATACTGAAACAAGAAAGAATACTACATTCACAATCTTCAATCTCATTCTTTATAATCAAATTGAATGCAATCATCAATAGAACCATAAAAGCAATAACAACTTCCCAAAAACAGAGAGGAGAGATTGGAATCCAATGCGACGCATACCCAAGGTCGTGATTAAGCATGTCCGCAGATCTCGATATTCCTAGCCCAATCAGGCCCGATCAGCAAGTCGCTCGTAGCTCTCTCCACCATAGAGTTCACCATCTTCGCTCACCAACAAAAAAAAAAAAAAAAAAAGGATCAACCCAATTCCAGTCACCGTCCCGCGAAACTGCAATGAACTGAGAATATTACGGAGACTCCTTCCTACGCCATTCTCTCTTTTATCAAATAAATTAAACAGTCCAAAATCTGCAGCAGTTCTCTCTCTCTCTCTCTCTTCACTCCACTGGCCTTTTCTCTATCTAAAATCAAATCAACTTGTTTGTCATTTTTCCGTTAGAAAAAACAAATTTCTTTCTCGTCCCTTTTTTAACTTTTTTTCAATTATTTGGAACTTGAGGGGAAAAAACGAGACTAACAAAATAGGCCACGCGTTACTAAGAAGAAGAATACACGTGCCGTTATCCAGATGCACTTATCTTGGTTTTGAGTTTTGACGGCCGCCGTACATCAAGCGGATTTTTATCGTTTACTCGATTCGGTGTTTCGTGAGAAGGCCTGAGCACGGTGTCGTTTTCCTCTTTTTGAACTTCGAAGGGAACCTAACTATTGATTAAAATTTTGTCCTTTTTTTAATGGTTGAGAGTCCCATGAACTATTTGCAAGTCAAAAGCTTGGCTAACTTTTACTAAAAAAATAAATAGGCCTTAAGTTTGAATTCTACGAGTTCAATCATTTAGGTTTCATATTTGGTAAATATTTTTTTATCTATATTTTTAATTATTTAAAATTTATTTTTTATTTTAATTATTTTTTATAAAAAAAATAAAACGCTTGCTGAACACGGCCTTGATACACTACTGTTATGTTTTTACTTTTAGTAGGTGAAAGTTAAAGTCCGATATTCAAGTCTTTGTTGTGCCTATCTCAATATTTGGTTTGTTTATTTGAACCCAAAAAAAAAATTTGTTTTGTTTTATAATAATGTTTTTAGTGATATCTAATTTTAATAATTTTATATAATTTTGTATAATAAAAATGTTTTATGTAAAGTTTAATATTTAACACTTTTTCAATTTTCATTTTTTTCTTAGTATTATAATTTATTTAACTTTCGATCAAATGTTTGATCAAAACAAATATCTCTGTTAATTATTTGATAATTTATATATTTATTTTATATTATAATATTTTTATTTATAATAGCATTAAAAGAATTATATATTTATATAAAATTTAATAAATTAATAATTAATATTATATAAATTTTAATAAATTTTTTTATATTATATTTTATATCATAATTTATTTTATCCGACGTTCAAAACTACTGTTAGAATGTAAGCAAGCGACTTGAAGGAAACGCAACAAAGTTCTACGTTAGGAAATGGACAACTAAAAAACAAAACAGGCAAGTTGTCTTCAAGCATACCGTATATTTTTATTTTATAAAATTCTGAAATAGTCTTCACCCGTTAAGCATCGCACCGCCTATTGCATTCTTTTTATGCCCTCCCAATATCTTTTTTAAAATTGAAAAAAGATAGCGTTGGGTCGAAAAACAGTAGTCATACCACTTTTTTGCAAGGCAATGGCGTAAGGTCACAAGTCATAATCAAGGCGTGACTAGATTCTTTTTCTTGCTTTGTCTAAATAATTTAATTACATAAATGACAATTCTCGAATTTTACTGTTGTACGGCTGGGAACGGTACCGGTCCACCGCGCTAGGAAATCGCGTGAAATCCCAGAAAAAACGGCGTAAAATTTCTGTGCCATAACTGACAGCAACGCCGCACTGCCAACACCCTTCTCCAACTCCGATAAAGAACCCAAATATAAACCCTAGATCTGTTACTCCAATCGACTGGTTGGCATCCTTTCAAGAATTTGGTGTATTTCTTGATTTCAGAATACGCAATCAGGGTTTCAAAACCCTTAGACTTTACGTTTCTCGCATTTTGAAGAAATACCTGGAGATTTATAAAACCCTAGCTCAAATTACCCTAATTTTGAATTCCTACTGAGGTAGGGTTTTCCGACCATGGCGATTATAGGCGACGCCCTACGGCAAGCGTTTATGCCGAAGCATGAGTACGAGAGCCTACGGGAGGAAGATAAAGCTTGGACGAGGCTACAAAGACCAATCTTAATAGGTTCCATAGGGATCATTTGTCTTGCGATCTTTGTTTGCACAATTATAAGCTTGAAGATTGTGTTTCCGGGAGATGTTTTGAAGCGACCGTTTTGCGACGACCGGAGACTGCAGCCTTTGCCATTGAATGTGAAAGGAGGAGGCGTCGGCGATTCAGATCTGTTGCCCGGAGCATTTTATTTGACTGATCAAGAGACTGTGGATTACTATTGGATGGTTGTGTTTATTCCATCTATGATCATTTTTTTGGCTTCGGTTGCGTATCTTGTGGCAGGTCAGTATAAATTCTGTTATTCACGCTTTGTTTCCTTCTTTAAGAGAAATATATAGCAAGATAGAAATTTCTTTCGAGATCTTATTGAGAAAAGAATAGAGGGTACACAATTGCACATCGTAAAAGGGAAGCGTTTTTGGACAGGTGAAGATGGGCTTTGAATCTTAAATTAGAGAGGCTATATCTCTTTGTTTATTTATTGAGTATCAGAAATTTTTGACCGGAGAATGTAGGAGTATCACGGCTAAGAAATTTAGAGATGCCTTTCCTTTAGTCACACGTTGTGAAAGGGAATATAGATGTAATCTAGTTTTTATATTTGACCTCCACACTGGAGGAGGATCTTATTGGTTGTCTGGTTTAGTATTCTTGAAACAAATTGATCCTTGAATGGTATCCAATCTCTCACTGGTGTAAGCAGGTTCCAGGTGGCAAACGGTTGATTTGCATAATCTCTGCTGATTTGGCTGCCTTCTTGAATTAGTCATTGCTTCTATGGTTTGCTTTGCATAAATCCTGGATAGCCTGTGTCTGGTCTTGTAATATTGAACTTGTTTGTTATTGTGAGGTTAGAACTGCCTGAGAGCGTTGGAACTTTGATCTGGAATTGTGATCTTTATGCATGTCATTTTGATGATTATGTTTCTATTGACGGCTACTGTTTTTCTTTTGCTTGATGTTATATGCTGGTTTATCTGGTGCTAAATTTTTTGAGAATTGCTTTGATGTTGGGTTTTTGATTTTTCTTGTATATTTGTTCAATTTCTTGTTATTTCTCCTTTTAGTTTATGTAATTATCCTTGCTTGTTGGTCTATCTTGATATGACTGTGCTTTCTGTTGTTTCCGTCTCTAATGGTTTTAGTCATGATTCAGGAATTACTGTTGCTTATTCTGCTCCAACTAGGCATGGATGTTTAAAGGTGGTTGAGAATAATTACTGTGCTTCAAAAAGAGGTATGCTCTATTTCTCATTTTTTTGACTTGATTTATCTGTTTTGGAACTTTGTTCCCTGCAAATTTTGTTATAATTTCTTAGAAATTGTTTTCTCACTGCTCGCATAATGGAGATTTAAAGTAAACTTCTTAATTGCAAAATGATGTGTAAGTTGTTACTTGTCAGGCAAATGGTTCTACTTTTTGAAATCTGTTGTATGACTAAATAGAAATGGGGAGATGGAATTTGAATTTGTTCTGGCTGTTACTTCAAAGTAAATAACCAGCATCTTCTTTCTTTTGTTCATCCTTCCAAAAGTTAGTGTAAATTAGAGTATTGAAATTGGCTGTATTAAGCTATTAACAAAAGTAGCAGCTTGAGTAGATATCTTATCCATTTGCTAGGCTTTCTTTGTGGTCGCTGGTCGGTAGTCATCTGACTGCTACTATTTCCCTGCTGTTGTATCACTATTATTTTGCCTTTTCCCCCCCCCATATATGAACATGTTAATTTCACAGATTAGAATGCATGATGAGTTCCCATAATAACTTTATTGCAATCTGCAGGTGGAGTTCGCTGTTTGTCTATTTTGAATGTGGTTTTCGCGATCATCTTCGGTCTTCTTGCTTTGTTCTTGGGTTCAAGCCTCCTCACATTAGGAAGCAGCTGCTCTTTGCCCTTGTTTTGGTGCTATGAGATTGCTTCGTGGGGGCTGGTGGCTCTATATGGAGGAACTGCCATCTTCCTAAGAAGGAGAGTAGCCGTAATTCTTGATGAAGGAGAATTTGGTAGTCGAACTCTTGGTTTGGAAATGTTGGAGGCTAACCCCTTGGAAGTCACCCCAGATGTGGAAAGGCGTGTTAATGAAGGCTTCAAAGCATGGATGGGATCATCCCTTCTATCATCTGACGAAGAAGATGAACCTGAGAGTTATCATGAAGCGCCTCATATAACACGTACAGGTTCTAACAGACAGAGAGTCTAATCCTGTATCAGGTCACCAGTGTTACAGACTTTTCCTGGGAAATTCTTGCTACTTGGCTGTCATTAGGAAGATGGATTCAATTTTGGCGTATGTAAAAGCTCGAGCTTAAGAGTCGCTCAACCAATAACTCATGAGCAGATGAGTTTTAATCGTAGTGACAATCATGATGTCCGGTTGATTGTGCTGCCCGTCGCTTCCTTCTGTCGCAGTAGGTGACTTTCATAGCTTGTGAAAAAAGTTAACCACTGTGACTCGTTATTATTTTGTGTTTTGAGACCTAGTCATGAAAGAGCGTTTTAACTAAGACTTTCTTGTATAGCTTGTTTACTTGCCGACTAGGTCATCAAAACTTCAAAATTCAGTAATGGCAGAACCATTCAATGTTGTTCAGATGATTGCGCCTTTATTTATTCTTTGCTGATGTGAGTATCGCTTTATTTTAGTGATCTGCTCATTACATTTCGCAGTTCTGAGTCAGGTGCAGCTGATATATAAATAATAAACTCGATTGTGCGCTAAAGCCCAAAATGTAGCACGGAGATAGGCTACTAATTGAGCCCAACAAGTATCGGCCTTATTGGATTCGACTAATATTGGGCGTAACAAAATTGAAAGCCCAAACTTGGATCATATTCTTTCTTTGGTTCTAAACTCTAATCTCACGGTTGTCTGTCTCACTACTGTCGATCACAGTCGACGGGCTATGCTCGCCCCAAGTCTCTTCGTTGAGGTCCTCATCTCCTATCTCCTCAAAATCTTCTAATCAGATTAGAGCTCCGCTTCAACGATGGCAACCAACTACGATTACGAAGAGGCTTCAGCCACCTATGAAGATGTTCACCACCAACATCTTGGCTACGATCCGAACTTCGTTCCCGACACCGTTATGTCCTTCATCGTCCACCGTTAGCGTCATATTCGCGAGAAAAATGTGTACGAGATTCACCAGATGTACGATATCTCATTCCACACCCATCTCGGACCGTCTCTTTAAAGACACTCCTTGGCCCTACGTCGATGCAGTTGCTCATTACGTCGACAACGACCAAGTATTTTGCCTCCTTTACCGTGAGATGTGGTTTCGCCATGCTCGCCTTTCTCCCACCCGTAAGTAGAGAATCGATTCTTGGGATAATTATTATAGCCTCTTTCAGGTAATTACTTTAATTTGGTATCAATATCTGTGATTCTGTGACCCAGATTAATTTGGTTGGGTTTTGTTTTTTGTTCAGGTGATGTTGCATAGGGCAGTTAACATGCAGTTACCAAATCAGTGGTGGCGGGACATGGTGGATGAGTTCGTATACTAGTTCCAGAGTTTCTGTCAGTACAGGGCTAAAATGAAGAACAAAACTGAGCAAGAAATCGCTTTTCTCCTTCTATATGATCAGGTAATTCAATTCCCCGTGATTCGATGGTAGTTGTTTAAATCAAGGTGTAATCTGAAAAGTAGTTATTGCTACTATTGTTGTTATTTCGTGAAGATATGAAGTTACTTTTCTTTTACAGGCATGGAATGTGTATGGGGTGCTTAACTCTTTGCAAGCATTTGTCGAGAAGTCAAATATTATTCAGGTATTGGAGCAGGAGAAGGAGGATCTTGAACTTTTTACTGCTACTGATGGATATGATTACAGTGGTGGAAGCAATGTCTTGAAGGTGTTGGGATACTTCAGTATGGTAGGTTTGGTGCGAGTTCATTGTCTTTTGGGCGATTACCAAGCTGGGCTGAAGTGTTTGCTTCCTGTTGACATTAGTCAACAAGGTGTTTACACCGCTGTTATGGAAGTCATGTTACAACCATATATCATTATGGCTTTGCCAATCTTAGGAGGTATGTTTTTGTTTTGCCATGTTTACCATGATGTATTTTTTTCTGCATTCAGTAAAGTTTTATTCCATTTTATTCTTGCGTCCTTTTCAGCCGAACTTGATAATAATTTTTTTTAAATAAATTCTCCACAGTATGAACAGATACTAAAAAAGAATGAACAGACGTATGCCTTGCTGGCGATTTGTCTTTTACTTTGTCCCCAAGTCCATCTGATTGAAGAGACTGTGAACTCTCAGCTGCGGGAGAAATCGGTGAAAAGATGGCTAGGATGCAAAGATATGATGATGAAGCTTTTGCCATCTATGATGAGCTCTTCTCATATGCATGTCCCAAGTTCATTACACCTTTGGCTCCAAGCTTTGAGGGGCCCCTTGTAAATTACAACCAGGTAAATTGTTTTATTTTTTCTAGGCAGTTTTAGAATGATTTTGGTGGATGTGCGTTAATTAAATCATTTATGCTTGTTCCTTTTATTATCTAGTATTTACCTCCACAGTCCTTTAGTTGTTCAGCATATGTTTTTATTTCACATGAACTTGCTGTAGCTAGGCTTGTTCAGATTTCTTTTACAGCTAATAGTTGCCTTCTAAACAATCAATTATCAGGCTACATGTTGTTTATTAATCCTTTGAACTGAAAGGTGTGCACCCAAGGATTGGTATGAAAAGAAAATGTCTGCAATTTTTTCTTGTTAGATTCATAAGTAATGTGGATGTAGAGCTTAATGTTTATTCGATATATGTTAGTAGATGGTTATTTCCACAATCTGCTAGCTGTTCTAGCAATTATTGTACATTACGTGGATAGAGCTCCAGTCCTATTCAAGACTTATGTGGTTATAGGGTGGCAGAGATATTGTAGATCTAAGTTCATATTCTTATTTATTTTTTAGGAAGGGAAGTAAAAACATAATTTGGCATGATTTTCAAGCTTGGCCCTTCTTACTTTGGCCTTTCTTTTTGTTTGCGTTATATGTGTTTTACCTACTTCCTTTTTTGTATCTTGCAGAATGCCTACAGACTTCAGTTGAAGCTGTTCCTATAAGAAGTAAAGCAGCAGCAGTTGTTATCAGGTGTCCGGACATTTCTTAAAGTGTATTCAACTATATCTCTTGGGAAGCCTGCAAATTACATGGAAGTGGATGAACCCTCTCTGAGGTGGACATTTATTTTTTTCTTCATCTATTTCCTATGTATTTGATTTAAAATGTGTGCTTAATTTATTCTACACGATGTACTGAGCTTGTCTCATGTTTTATAGGACTATCTTGCTGACGTACAAGCACAAAACTCATGCTATTGATTCTGACGGAAAGATCATCTCTAATGCTGATGTGGACTTCTACGTTGATGACGTAGGTTACATTTTAGCTCATACAAGTATCTATTTGCTGCGGAAAAAATGCAGTTTAAATCACTGTGCCTTATTTAGAGCATCTTAGTTGTAGATAAAAATAGATAGTACGCACCAGCAAGTTTTTGCTGATATGCTCTCTTGGAAAACAATGTCTGGATTAATCTCAGGCTAGCTAATGTGTAGTGAAATTTAAAGTTGTATCAAGAGATATATTAGGCTTTTAATTCTTTGGTCTTTGGAGGTTAGTTTGAAAGAATATCTCTATTCTTCAGTATTGCAACTCTGGCTTTGCTTTGCATTGCTTTGCTGTAGGATGTGATTCATGTTGTTGAATCCAAGCCAGTGAAAAGATACGGTGATTATTTCCTTCGGCAGATTGTAAAGGTATGGTATATTTTCTTCTTTCTTATATGCTGGAATGACCAATCATATGGGGTTGGATATTCATATACTACTTTTGGTAACCCTTTTTGACTATTTATTGCAGCTTGAGGGAGTGATAAATGGTATGGATCGGATAAAGCTTGAATAGATTGCCTACTCGATTATTTCACTTTTACTACTTGGCAGAGAGTTTATTTTATTTGCATCGCATTTTGATGCCTTTTCCCCTTTTTTTTTTTTTTGGAATTAGTATAATGTTGTTAGCTTCAGATATCATGTATTTATTCACCTTCTGTGGCCTATCCAAGTGAAGATATAAATAGTTCCTTTTTGAGAGCACTGTAAGAGCGTCAAGGGTGTAATATTCTTGAACTCGGGGCTTAGCCCTTTAAAAGGCCCTTTAAAAGGTGAGTCAAGCAATTTTGGAGTTTGAATCCTAATAATTGTTATCACATATTTTTAGTCCCAGATTGTGCCCCTTTTATACAAATTATTGTTATTGATGCTCCAAGTAAACTACCGTCAATGACGAATATCAGTTTTCGTGATTTCAATTCTCAGAAGTTCCATAGAAAGTAAATATCTAAGTTTGGAACGAGCAATGATTTAAACAGAAAACATTTCCAGATTCCAATTTGGGTCAAAGAACCGTTGGGCAGGGTATCTCTTTGAAGCCATCTCAGCTAAAAGGAATGCCAAATTTCTTGGATATTATCTAAGGAGTTCAAAGTTCAAACTGGTTTGCCTCTTTACCTTGACAACGGCATCGGACTAGGGATGCTTTGTGACTTTGTTTCACGTTTAGCGTTTGAATGGAAGCTATAGCCGCCACTGTTGCCTCAATTCTCGATGCTATGACCCTGAATTATGATCATGCTTACCAAACAATCTAACTTTCAACATGATAGTACTATTAGGTGTTAACCACCGTTTTCAGTCCATTCCATTATGTCCATCTCATTCCTTTCTCGACTTTTGAGTCAATCACCGTTCGCTTCGCATCCCTCCTTTCAATCACACGTGTCTTGATGCCAAATAACCAAAGAGATCGATTGTTTCACTAAAACAGGTAAAAGATAAGTCTACCCTGACCTTTTTTTTTCCCCCCTCATGAAACAAACACCTTGCTCTACATCTCTAGCTCGCCTAACCACATGGCCGTCCCCACGACCACACTGATTAATCATATATGCTTATTTCAGTGGTGTCCCCGATTTGAAGGCAAGTCCATCTGTTCATGCCGATAGCGATTTCAATAAATAATTAACTACTCATCTCGAACTACGGCAGAGAAAATCAGGAGCTGCCGCTGCCACTGCCAGCCTGCCAGTCATGACAAGGTGCGGCAGGTGTTGCTTGCACTATTCGATGAAAGTAGTGAACCTCCTTATGAATTTTCTTGGGATTGCGATTATTGTCTACTCCCTCTGGCTCCAAAAGAAGTGGAATGTCGGTGCTGCTCAATTGCCTTCTTATCATTCTCTTCCCAAACCATGGTAAAACTCTTTCTCCCTAATCAATAGTCCAATAGTATATTACTTACACACACACACACACACACACATATATATATACATATATTTATTTGTATCATAGTTGAATCATGGTTTTTGACTACCCTTATGCTTTTAGATATATGTTGAAATGATATTACTCTCATGTTTTGTTATTTCCATTGATCAATTTGTACTACCAAGTTTTGATTCTTACCTTAAGGGGTTATCTCCGTTTGAGGATTTTTTTTTTTTTCTTTCTTGCCCATGTTAGCCCTTTAAACAGTGAAAGATGGCAATGTGTGAACTGTTTCCTGTGGAAACATCACATGGGTTTTATAATGGCTCTTAATTAATACTAAGAGTTGGTCAAGGACTGTACATCGGTTTGCAATTATCTATCTTGTTTCGAAAAGCTTCTCTTTTTTTGTTTAATTTTCAACGAACTTCTGAAGTAAATACCTTTGCCTCTGTTTAACAGGTTTATATATACATGTTTAGGTGTGGGAATTGCTGTCTGCTTGAGCACACTCTTCAGTTATATGGTCTCTAATTGTATCAGCAACTCTATTCTTTGCATTGTATCCTTTGCAGTGAGATCAGATTTCATTTATTACTTTCCCTCAGTATCAGGAAAGAAAATTAGATAGTTTTTGTGATCGTTACAATTTTCTTCCTCACTTTCAAACTAAATTCCATTTTATTCAGTTGCCAAACTATTCCTCAACCAAGCTTTTAGTACATTTTCAGCGTTTGCTCCCTTCTTTTTCTGGAAGTTGTTGTGATTGTCACAATTTTCTTCAAGTATGACTGGAGTTCGGTATGTTCACTCAACACCCGTATTAACTTACATAGTGCATTAGTGGATATCTCTACTTGAAAATGGCTTCATATATACATATATATATATATATATATTAACGATCAATTATCTTAATCTCAATTGACATAGTCAGATTCTGGAAATGTATACAACATTTTCTTAGATTGAAAATTTTGATTTTCAGTCGATGAAACGATTGATATATACTGTTTTGATAACTCCATGGTTTTAGCTGAATTTTCATTTATTAAGGCCATGAGAGGTTTAGCTTAGTTATGCCCTTAAAGTCATTCTTCGTTGAAGTTGATTTCACAAATGGCTCCTCTCAGTTTTAATCCAAACATTCTTTTAGCTATGGTTGTAATTTCTCTTTTTCATCTCCTATCATTTCATCATCTTCCCTCTATGACAGTTAATTTCTAAATACATTGATGAGAGCCATGAAGATTTCAAGAGCTTTGTTATCTTCCATGAGAAGATGTGTCAGTTGATTGCTCTCTTGATTTTAGTACCACAGGTAATCTTTATCTTTTCATGTTGTCCCCTGTACAGTTCATTTAACCAAAAATTTTCGTACATAATTTATGTTAAATAAAACTAACTATTAATCATTGTCTTGGAGAAAAATCATTTTCAGACCACCCAAGTTTTTAATCAAGAACAAAGCTTGAAAGTGACCTGTTGATTCTTGCATTGCATGTGTATAAATGCAAAAGCCAAATATATAAGCCAAACAAATGGAAGCTAGCGATTGTTTTTTTTTTTTTCTTGTAAAAGTAAGCTGATATTTGGATTATGGACCATTTTTGTTTTTTGCAGGTTAGTGTTATTGCTTTAGCAATAATTTTGTGGACCGTTGGCATTGAGAGAATATCCCAGAGCCGGCAATCAGAAATACCCGATTTCACCAGATCCTTCCTGGTCGGAAATGGCTCCGGCATTCTCAATAACACCAGACTAATTTGCAGCAGATGTGAAGTTTTACGTGCAACGAATCCAAGAAGACGAAGCTTATTCTCACATATTAAGGTGGCTTTTAGAATGAGATTCCAAAGAAGACCTATTGTTAGTTAAACACTTAAAAACTTTCGTTGCGTTACAATAATAACACAAATGTCAAATGTTAAAAGAAGAATCATCTCAGGGTTTTTTTTTTTTTTTTTTCATTTTTTTATCTGATTGTAAAGTGGCAATTGTTGGAGGTGAAATGATTGTTGTTTAATGGAAATATCCCACAGAGGATCCAAAGAAAACAAAGACCCACCAGAGACATTAGCTTTGCTTGCTGAACAAAATGCTCAGTACTAATCATAATCTAAATTCTGAATTGAATTTGCCAAATATCCGAAGTGATATGTGACAGTTCAGTTTACAAATTACCAGATAAAGTCAAAGCCAAGACTTGTTTGGGACAGCTTTAGCTTCACCTCTTCACTTCATCATCGTAATTATGGAGCATCTAAAACCTAAGAAGGCGACCAGAATTGACTCAGATGGCGATTCTCTGTTTCAAACGTTCATCCAGCTCCTGATATTCCTACGGTTGAGCAAACCAATTTGAATTATAATGTTCAGTTTAGTTTCAATTCGATTTTTATTAATTTCAGTTCGATTTCTAAAAAATTAGAATACTCCATGACACCAATGTATTCCACTCTATCCGGTACTGGACTTTTATGGGTTTTTATTTTTTCAAGCAAAAATTGTAGCAAATTCTTACTACTTGTTGTAGCCAATGGATTGTGTCACAATACTTTTTTGTTGTGTGTTCAAAACTTCAAAGTTTAAGTCCATTCGCTGCCTTCGGTACTCTGCCATGGCCCGTGGGCCATGTCGGCAAATATTTGATATGGACCTCAAAAGTACTGCCTGCTTAAGGATCATTTTTCAGTAGTTCAAACAAGGTTTTGACATACTTGATTAGCGAATTCTTACAACTTGTTTAATAGCCAATGCATCGCAACTCCGACACTCTTTGTTGGTTGTCTTGAAAGTTCAAAAGTTTTGAGTTCATTCACTGCCTTGGAGTACTTTTGGCCATGGCCCGTGGGGCATATACTAGCTAGCAGCTAGTTGATTGGGAACTCAAAAAGTCTAACCTGATTAAGGATCGTTTCAATACTTTAAAGTTCAAACTGGGTTTTTGATTAAGCTCTCCTGAACCTTAACCTGTCTTTATTTATCTATGTTGATGAATTGAAATCAAAGTTAATTCTTAAGAGTGACCAAGTTCTATATGAAAGGTAGAAACCTGTCTCTTTCGGATTGAAAAGTTGAAACTGTCATGGACCTTGACTGTTAGGTAAACAAGTGAAGTGGACGCCAAATTTCTGCAATAAAAGAACCGTCTTTCTCGATTAGTTTTATTAAGATGATTGGGAGGCAAGTGATCTAGCATTTCTGAACATTGCGGTTCTTATTAGTGCCGTTGTCTTATATGAAAAAGACGACTGTTGCTTAGAAGGATCTCAGCCCGAATAAACATCCATTTGGGAGTCGGCGTTTATCGAACGGAAGTGAGCATTTGTTAATTTTGCCAATTTTTATTGATATTTCTCGCCCACATTGGCCACTACAAGTACGATGGAATACTTATTATATGGGTTGCCAACACCAAAATGTTTTTTTTTTTTCTAATGAAAGAGACCATAGTTTAAGATTAGAGGAAGAGTTGCCTATATTAATAACCAAATTTTAAATTTATTGCATGTTACCTCATAAAAGCAAGGACATAAATGAACTTGACTTCAATATGATCATTTCAAGATTTTGGATGCTGCAAAAAAGGTGCATTTGTATCATGGGTTGTACTCAAAAACACTACTATCACCAGCTTCTAACCACAAAAAAATGAAGCTTTGATATTGTTTCAAGGGCTGTTTCTTTCGGGTATCATATTCGCTCAAATGAAAAACCCATTCGCATGCAGTTGAATTCCTGCCATCATAGAAAGTGAAGTATCTACTTATACTATTCGAATTCAAGCATGAATGTTAGATATGAATATTTCTTTGACACGAATATTTCTGCGGATCTACAGGTTGCAGAATTTATTCTGATTGTCTACAAATTCCTTTGTCAATAGGTCTACAACACATGATATAGCAAGCAGGCTGCAAAGCCAGCTGAAACTTGTTATTCGGCCCATGTTTTCAAACCCACCAATTCATAGTGCCTCTATTGTGGCTATCATATGCACCCATGGCTGTTGCTTGTATCATTCGTTCAGTTGGGCAATATCTTCTCTTGTGGGTAAGTTTCAAATTTAAGCAACCAGTTGCAGGTTATTGTTAACTGGATTTTCAGAATCCATGTATCTGAGGAAATAGGTATATCTTTCCTTCTAAGGATTACTCCTAAATGGATGTCTTAAATTTGTTTGTTTCATACCATGAACAGAAACATGTACAATGAAT
>JBBYHL010000019.1:3128481-3143206 GCA_038381835.1 Adansonia madagascariensis | reverse complement strand
TTGATTCACAAATTTTAAATGGAAGGCCAACCAAACCACCCAACCCAACCATGGCCTTGGATCAACATGTTCATTTTGGGTTGGTATTCACTTAATCACATGCAAGAAACTTGAAGGCTTTGCTTAAGTTACAATATAGGTTAGATACTTGGATATAGGAACTAAAAGCAAGAACCTACAAGGCTAAAACTTGTCACATCTTAGTACTTTTTGACTGACCTAAAATGGTTACAATTATTGGGTTTTTTAAAGCTGGTTTTTTTTTTTCCTCAATTTATAAAAGAAATTCACCATTAACTATTAGTCATAAACGTTTGACATTCAATGCAAATCCTTTATCACTAAAATAATAGTCATAAACTTTTTGACTCAAATCAAATTCTATAATTACATAGCTATTTATATATATATATATATATATATATATAAAGACGTATAGTTTAAAAATAACAGAATAGATCTACTTTTAAATTTCGTTTTTCTTACGTAAGCAGGTGATGCGAAGTAGAAACTCCTTTGGGTCGTTTTCATATTACATTCAGGCTCAGATTTAGGCCTATGCACCTCAGCTTCTTGATTTTGGGTTCTAGACCAATTGAATCCAAAAATCAAGAAAGGCCGTACCCATGCTAACTCTCATAAAAAGTCCACAAAAACTAAAACAGATTCTTCTCGAAACTGTGTAGATCTTATCCAAATTAAAGGCCGTTACCAAGTGATGAACGGGCCAATCAACTTGTATTTTAGCAAATACAATTTGCATACCATTTTCGTCAATCTCCATGAAAGCCCATACGACACAAACTGCATTTTAAGTGAACCAGTGGCTGCTGGAGGCGTTATTATGGGTTCCATGTCTATTTATTAAAGGTCTTCAATGGGCTTCGAACATATGGCTACATATATAAATTGACATGGTTTTAGGGGCAACATGACTCCATTACAGATCATGCGCTTGGTCCCTGGCTATTTTAGATGCAAACAAATAGTATAACTCTATGATATACCTGAGACTAAGAGGTTTCAGGATCAGACCCTTACGAATTCTTTTAGCGACGAGGGAAAGAGCTGGAAAAAACTGAAGCCTAACTTCAAGTCTAAGTGAGCTCTAATAATTTTGCACTTACTGATGGAATTTAATTCGACTGTATATAATATTTAGTTTGATTTCGATTCTCTTTTTAAAAAAGTAATTACGTTTGTTATTTTTTTAAACCGAACCATGCTCTTATTGCTCTCTTATTACGCTACTGGGCGTGGAGGTGAGTTAAAACAATTAAGCAAGAAATAAAACGTCGTCGTAAAGTGTTTAAAAAAATGTGACCGTTAATTAAAAAATAGAGACAAAAGGACAGCGAGTACAAATGGTACCCCACTCTCATCACTCTCTCTCTGCCTCTGCTCGGCTGCATCCCTGCGTGCCTGCCTTGTCTTCTCTCTCTGGAGTCTGTACTCGCTTGGCAGTATCCCACTCTCTTTTCATGCTCTTCCACCTCACTCACTCTCACCGTCTCCCTCTTTTCTCTCACCCCCTGAGTACTCATTTCTAAAACCCAAGCAAAGGATAAAAGAGTGAGAAACCCAACCACCGCCACACCGTTCGGTTTAGGAGCTGCTGGAAACTGAAGAGTTTTCTCTTTTTTTTTTTTTTTTTTTTGGAAAATGGGTTGCGCCCAGTCCAGAATAGATAACGAAGAATCTGTGGCTCGCTGCAAGGACCGGAAGATCTTAATGAAAGATGCGGTTGTTGCTCGCAACGCCTTTGCGGCTGGTCATTCTGGGTACGCCATTTCCTTGAAGAACACTGGTGCTGCTTTGAGTGACTACGGCCATGGTGAAGCTGAAGAGCCTCTCGAGCACCAGCATCGGATCCCTCCTCTTGACTCTACTCCTCAACCGCCTCCGCCGCCTCTGATGATGGATAACCTTCCTCCTCCTCCCCCGCTTCCTAATTTCTCCCCTAGCCCTTCTGTGCCCATCAAACGCGCCGTCAGTATGCCGGCAGTCCCCATCAAGAGTCGTAAGGAGTTTGATTCTTGCCTCGCCATTGAAGAGGAAGAAGAAGAAGAAGGAGAAGAAGAAGAAGAAGAACATCATCTGGAAAACGAGGTGCGGGAAAAAAATCTTAATGAAGATTTCAGAAAAGATTCAAGAGGGCCCCATAGGGAGGAGATAACCGCATCAAGGACTTCCGAGAACAACAACGTGGGCCACCACACTCCTCCGATGCCCGAAGCTAAACACATGGCTTGGGATTACTTCTTTAGGGTGGACAATAACATGCAGGACCCGGGCTTGGATTTAGGCAACAATCACAACGAAACTGAGAGTATAAATGCTGATGCTTTAGAGAACAATGTCAGTGGTGTGGGTTTTATTGGCCATGGTGGCGTTGACAATGAGATTGAGCCGAGGACTCCGGAGAGGCCGGAGGAGAAGGTGGCAATGGCAATGGAGGTTGATGATAAAGGGAAGCAAAAGTTACAGATCGAGCATTCAAAAACGGCTCCGGCAGATTTCAGGAGATCGATGACCGCCTTTTCTAGTGTGAGTTTGATGCAGGTTTTGAATGAGCTTGATGATCATTTCTTGAAAGCCTCAGAGAGTGCTCAGGAGGTTTCTAAGATGCTAGAGGCTACAAGGTTGCATTATCATTCCAATTTTGCTGATAATCGAGGTAATCTGCTTGTTTTTCTGTATTGCTTTGGTCTTGTGTTATATTTTTTAATTTGCTAATAAGTTTTGGATTGTGACAATTTGAATTTAATTTTCATGGTTGATGTTCTGCAACTGTTTGAGTTTGATCAAGGTATGATTCTTCAGCATCTTTTCTCAGAAAGATTGAAGCTTGAAATCTGTTTAGATCTGAAAAAGTAAAAAGAAAAAAAAATTGTATTTTTGAATGATTTAATGGACTTTTTGTATAAGGTGGCTTTACATTTAGATCTTGTTTGTCCTTCAGTTTTATGTGGGAATCTGACCTTGAGCTTAGGTCTTTATACTTTATACTTTACAATGAAAAAAAAGCTGGAATTTTTTTATTGGGTCAAATGGTGCCTAAGTTGACCGTTCTAAAGTTTCTAATTTTTTACTTTAGTGTCATTTGAAAGGGCGATAACCATCATGTTCCCAGTAGAAAAAATTGCAAATTTAGCTTTAAAAGTTAAAAAAATAAATAATAAATTTAAATATGTTGGATTGAGATTTTAGCAATATGTATTATATTTTGGAAAATAGTGATCGTATTAGTGATCCTGTTGATTGTTGTAGGACATATCGATCATTCTGCAAGGGTAATGCGCGTCATTACATGGAATAGGTCTTTCAGAGGTATGGCAAATGCTGAAAATGGGAAGGATGAATTTGATTCAGAAGAGTATGAGACTCATGCCACTGTTCTCGATAAGTTGCTAGCATGGGAAAAGAAACTTTATGATGAAGTAAAGGTACATTTTAAGTCTCGGGTTTATCTGTTTTCTCTTTTCACATTTTTACGGCCAGCTGCTTCTCATGGCAATCACAAAACTTATTTCTGGTGGATATATATTGATAAGCTGTTCTTGTTCTTGGTTTTTTTCTTTTTTAATCTTATTCTGAATCTTAAGAAAATTTGGTCTCTGTTGTAGCAAGGAGAGCTGATGAAGCTCGAATATAAAAGGAAGGTAGCTTGGTTAAACAAGCAAAAGAAACGTGGAGCTAGTGCTGAATCATTGGAGAAAACAAAAGCGGCTGTAAGTCATTTACATACAAGATACATAGTTGACATGCAGTCCATGGATTCAACAGTGTCGGAAGTTAACCGATTACGTGATGAGCAGTTATATCCGAAACTTGTTATGCTTGTTGATGGGTAAGTTTTCCTACGAAATTATCAAGAAAGCTGTATGTTGCTTCTAATGTTGCTGTATAATACCTTTGACGAAGAAATTATGCTTTCTTTGTATTTGGCATCTTTCCATCATAAGTTTATATCCCCATTTGTTTGTGTTACTAAGTACGTATCGGATTAACAAACCAATACGTATTACCAATGGCTTTTGCTGGTTTTTGCAAAGTCTTGAACTGAATTTAATCATGACCATAAATTTTGACATCCAATTTGCAGGATGGCTAACATGTGGGCGAGCATGTGCATACATCATGATAGTCAACTCAAGATTGTTGAAAAGCTTAAATCTCTTGACATTGCCCTTGCCTCCAAAGAAACAACAAAGCAGCACCACGAACGCACCATCCAACTTCATAATGTTGTCCAAGAATGGCATTCGCAATTCGATAAGTTCGTGACTCATCAAAAGCAATACATCGTAGCTCTCAACAACTGGTTAAAGTTGAATCTCATCCCTATTGAAAGCAGCTTGAAAGAGAAAATATCATCTCCTCCTCGAGCGCAGAATCCTCCAATCCAAGCACTCCTTCATGCATGGCATGATTATCTTGAAAAGCTTCCCGATGAGGTTGCTAAATCTGCTATTGCTTCATTTGCTGCTGTGATAAAAACCATAATTATCCATCAAGACGAAGAGATGAAGCTAAAAGAAAAATGCGAGGAAACTAGGAAGGAATTTTTGCGCAAGAGCCAGGCATTTGAGGAATGGTATCATAAGTACAAGCAACGGAGGTCTGCATCAGATGAAATAGATGCAGAAAGAGGTGAAGATGCAAATACAAAGGATCCTGTCTCAGAAAGGCAATTTGCAGTCGAGAGCTTGGAAAAGAGGTTGGAAGAGGAAGTAGAAGCTCACAAAAAACATTGCATTCAAGTGAGAGAGAAGTCTCTTGGAAGTCTTAAAATTCGCTTGCCTGAGCTGTTCCGAGCAATGTCGGACTATTCTCGTGCCTGCTCTGAAGCTTACGAGAAGTTGAGGATTGTTACCCAATCACAAAAACAAAATGGTGCCCCTCCATAATAGACCTCAGCTCCGTTTTTTTAGTAATTTCCTATTTAACTTACAGTATCTTTGTGAACTTTGGTTTTTAGGCTAGACGGTACTTCTTGGCAATGCTGATGTTTGCAATGTTTTATTTATCTATTTGCAAATGTTGATGTTCGCCGGTTCGATTGCCAATTCCTTGGCCATGGGATTTGGTTCCATGGGCAAGGCTTCTTTCTCAAGGGTGGGTTGGTCAAACCGTCAAAGTCATAATTCTTTATTCACGAATGTTAGTTGAAGTGGTCGACGTCAGCTTACTAATTTTGATTCTGGCTCTAACATCCATTTTAAGGAAAGGGACATAATTTTGCATCTAAAAAGATGAGCAGCTGAACCAAAAAAAAAAAAACTTTGGTAAATGATGGGAGTACTTTTTTGCAGTCCAACATCGCAAAATAAGAATTCACAGAGCCAGTTTGCAAGGATAACATTAACTATGATGGCGACTGAATAGCTGATCAAAACTTAATCTAATCACCGATTCAAGCCAGTTTTTCAGACTAGGAAACTAGATTTACGATACTTTCCCTATATTGGTAGTAACTAGTAAGTGTTTTTCCATTGCTGTATAGTACAAATTTATAGCTGATACAAAACTGGTACGCTGCTGGCAATGGAATACACTTTCGGCGGTTTTTGCCTTTTCTTGACTCTTAAAGTTGGAAAACGTGGGGGCCCCTCTTTCTAAGCTCTATTTCTTGACTTCTAAAGTACCTCACCTTTAAACTCTCTTCAAGGCTACCTGGAGCCCTCAGCCTTTAATATCATTTCCATTAATTTCTGATTTTCTCGCTTATTTATTATTCACACAATTCTGGGTCCATCTTTTCTACTTGATTCCCCATTTCATTACCTTTTTAAAGGGAAAATTTTCCCATTACTATTCTTATTGAGATTTATGTTTTTGCCTTTCTGTTGAGAATTTCCATTGAATTATTCTTAAGTGGGCCATAGCTGCTTTCTTTTCACATGCTTAACGATGATTTAATCAATATTCTTAATACATGCATTTATTTAAACCTCATCCCATTCTCTAACATGTCAAGACCATGAGTTTAAAGAGCAAAAAAAATGTAATAATTTCTTTAATTTCTAGCTATGGAGATGAAAGTCTGGTACAGGCAGAAGTCAGGCAGAGAAACCATCCCATTAGGCCGGAGCTACTCGCAACGCTGCAAAGATGATCAATCGAAACCAAAGTGGAGAATGTTCTGGAAGAAAAATCTTCAGTTCTTCTGTTGCATTCCAGGCTGCTTATGACCTAGATGGATACTCGCAAAATTTTTTATCAAAGAGCAAGACGGGTGGAACCTGATAGCCTTTCACGGTCATTTTCAGCTCGGTTTTGCTGATCCATCCAGGATCTCAAGGAGGAATGACTTGTCTGTTGCATAGATGTGATAAAAAAATGAATCAATGGGAAAAAGTTTTACTATGTGTTTAATCTATCATTTGAATTCATTGATCTCCTCTAAGAATTCAACCTAGCCACCTTCAATTTTGATTCCAACTCATTAGTGTCAACTGATCTTTTCTCTCTCGAAAAAAAAAAAATAGGCTGGCAGCCCTAATTATGTTTAAATGAATGATGCCATTGGTTGAGTCGTAGGACCAATGTTTACATAGTTCCCACTTGGGTTTTCAAGATTTTTTCTTTTTATGTCAATAAAATTATAATATGTGAATAAGGGAAAGATTATAAATGCAAAAATGGTTGGATTTTACTTTTAAAGGCATCTAACATGTTGGTCTTCGAGATAAAACTTTAGCAGACTATCCCTAAAACCAAGATATTGTGTTCCAAAGCATGTTTGAATGTTTCTCGGATTTTGTTCTTCCTGTTGATCAGTTACCTTGTTCTACGAAAATACTAAACTATTTACCTTTAGTTTATGATCTCAATTCCAAGTGAACCAACACAGGACAGAAAAAAACACGGGAATGTTTCAACTTTTACTTACTACTCTTTGCTTTATTAACAAGTAGATGAAGATGCTTTTGAGACGCTTCCAGGCCTTCTCCCGTTTAACTATTTACTTAGTGGAAGACAACATGACGAAAGCAAAGGGAATCTTGCAGTATTTAGTATTCGCTTTATACTTTATGGATATAACTAGTCGTACTCTGTTTTGGGCATGTTCCACTCTTTCAAGTTTCAACCAGTTTCAACTGCTGCACGTTGTTTAACAGAGATTTTGCAGTCACATCCAAGTTTCCAAATCTCTAGAGATGAATGAAGCCAAAACCCTTGTCTTCGATTTTTTCAATGAAATTTTCGTATTAAATATTTGTAATTTTTTAAATATATATAAAAAATTATATTAGATACACTTATATTTAATACATGCAAATTCGAGTAAGACAGAAGACAATAACAATAGTAAAAAATGAGAAGAACCGGTTTGAAAATCCTGTGGCATTGCCATCGCCAAGCCAGCTCGAAGCCCATTGCCAGCCATTAAATTATGCCTTAAAAGTCAATCAAGCAAGAATAATTAAGCTTTCGTTGTAGCAAATCTAAAAACAAATCATAGAAAGGCAATATGGGTCATTCAATTCCTTGTAGTTAACTACTTTTAAAAGGATTCTTTTCGTAATCATATAACTTGATGCTTAATTTTTGAGTATAGATTGTTTAGATTTATCTCCGAAGATTCTCCAAGCGTGGCTTAATTAATGCTTCTTTTATCATACAAATCAGTGTTGCAATCTGGTGTTGATCTAGTTGTTTCTCTGTTACACTTGTTATAATAATCTTAATTAATCATCGAAGATTGCAATGATAAAGCATGGGACCTTTAATTTTAATTTGCATTCTAAATGAATACTTAATATACTATTTCACTCATTTAAACTTGTCAAACAACCGGATTATCTATTTTGTTTGGTAGGCTCTTGGATATAATTAAAAAATTTTAAGTCACAACCCGATTTCACTCATAGACCACTCTAACTCAACCCACCACCACCCATAATAATTTGTTATATATGATAATTGTATTTCAAGGCAGGTGATCATGAAGTCAACATTTTGCTGGACGTAAACAAAGTTACTCGGGGCGGTGGTCTGGACAGTGGTTGATGGACCCAGAGCCGGCCTCAACCTCTTTTTGGTGTGAGATAATGCCTCTTGACTTGGAATGGGTGGACATGTAGCTCACATGGTTGAAGACTTTGAGTCCCATCCCATTAGTTTTTACATTCAATATTTAAAGTGATCAACCTCAAATATGTACAGATGTTTGTGGTTAACATGCATCGAGAATCACAAATTCTAAGTTGAACTTGGAAATCACACTATATATTTTAGTAGAAATAGGATATTCCCCAAGGAAAGAAACCATCAACAACGAAAGCAATAACAATTAAACACAAAGCTAAGCTTTATTATAAACTTAAACATAATAATACGAACATAACGTAAATAGCCAAATTTAATTAAAATGATAAATCTCTCCCATTCTCAATCTTCAAATCTGTGACACTTCAGTCCTTGAGAAAGTTGATGGGCCTATTCTAAAGAGTCAGAATGCTTCTGAAGACAAAGCCCAAATACGAACCTCAAAACTGGAGACGCGTTAAAATAAACATTTGCAATTGGGCCCAGAAGTAAATCCAAACCGGTGAACTAAACACTAACCGGTGACCGCTATTACCCAGAGTGACGCAAGGAAATAATAATATAAATATTTAATTATTACAATCAATAGCAGGCAAATTCGCGCAAAAATAAATCCCCAATCTATATTAAGAAAAACCCTAACTGGCTGGCAGCTTCGGTCTTAAAAAAGGGAAAATTTCTCTCTTGAAGATCTCCAATTGTTTTCCTCTTGGAGAAAACTGTAAAAATCTCTTGGAAAGTTTATCAATTTTGTGTTGCAGATACATAGAGGGATCGAGTGCGACAAGTTAACAATGGGAATTGAAGTGGAAGAGATGGAGAAGGCACGAACCAGGAAACGGCCTCGTCTTGGTTGGGACGAGGCACCATCTGGGCCAGAGGTTGGTTCCTCATATATATAGCAAAAGGGTTAGGGGGCCTTAGGGCAGAGGCAGAGGCGAAAGGAGAAAACTAACCTAAAGGGCTATAGTTGTTTACTTGGTGTATGAAATAAAAATCTGACGTTTTTGGAATGGGAATTGGTTTGTAGGCGCATCGTGCTCCGGGGACTGCTCGGCGTTCGTCGCCGCCCAAGAGGGACGATGATCATGAAGGCCATTACGTTTTCAATCTCGGCGAAAATCTCACTCCAAGATGTAAGCCCTTTTTTTTTTGGTTTCAACCTCAGTTTTTGCCTTTTCTCTCGTATGTGTGTATATGACATGTTGTTTTTGATTAATGATTTGTATAATTAATTTTTTGACAGATAAAATACTTAGTAAGATGGGTGAAGGTTAGCTGTCAAAGTGCTCTGCTGTGAGATCTTTTAATTTTTGTGATTCTGGTTGTGGCACATTTCAGCAAAAATTGCTAGTGTTGTAGGCACATTTGGCCGAGTTTTGGAATGTTGGGACCGTCAAACACGAGAGTATGTTGCAATTAAGGTAGTTAGAAGCATTCGCAAGTACCGTGATGCAGCTATGATTGAAATCGATGTACTTCAGCAACTGGCTAAGAATGATAAAGGCACCTCACGGTACATGTCTTCCAATTTTTCTGTTTACAGATATTCCATCTGGTCTCATTTGTGCTAACAAACACTTTTGGTTACTACTTGCAGCTGTGTGCAGATTCGGAATTGGTTTGATTACCGTAATCATATTTGTATCGTAAGTATTCAAGAACCTAGATTTAATCATTTTGTGTTTCCTTTTCAGTCATGCTTTTTCTTTAAGGAAATTATGATTTTGGCAACTTTATTTTAAGTATGAGTTTAGCTTAACATTTTGCTATGAAAGAAGTGGCTGGAGTGTTGATGCTGCTTGTTCTCTTAGAATACATGATGCTTCTTCATTCCTTCTCAGTTTGCTGTGATTCCTTTTTGGTGAATTAGCTGAAATACCGATTTATGCTGTAAATGAATGAGATAGTTGAATCTGTCATGATGCCTTGAGTCCTTGTCTCGTTGATTATAGTTTGTCACTGTGGACTTCATTTGTATAATTGGGACTAAACAAAAAGCTTCCTGTGGATGCATTTTAATGGTGTTACCAGGTGTTTGAGAAGCTTGGACCAAGTTTATTTGATTTTCTAAGGAGAAATAAATACTGCCCATTTCCTGTGGATCTTGTTCGGGAATTTGGACGCCAGCTTTTGGAATCTGTAGCATGTGTGTGGATTGTTATTGGCTCCTACCTTCTCATCTTTCCTTTTCTAACCAATCACCCTGTTCTGTTTCTTGGCCTGTTTTGCTTGTTCAGGGTAGCATTGGGTTGCTTATAGTGTCCCTTTTGTTTAACATCTTCCTATTATATCTGGCAGATATGCATGATTTACGCTTAATACATACTGACCTGAAGCCAGAAAATATTCTTCTTGTATCTTCTGAATATGTAAAGCTTCCTGGCTGCAAGGTATTTGGCCTATGGTAATTGACATTTTATGCCATTTTAGATTTGGGGTACAAACTTGGATATGACAATAAAAAATGCTTGGAATGGTACAGAGGAGTTCTTCAGATGAAACGCATTTCAGGTGCTTGCCAAAGTCAAGTGCCATTAAGCTGATTGATTTTGGTAGTACTGCATTTGATTATCAGAATCATAGCTCCATTGTTTCCACAAGGCATTACAGAGCCCCTGAGATTATTCTAGGTAACCAGTTATTGTGTTGAAAAATGAGAATGTGTTTTTCCCTTTGTTTGCTTGGTGTTTTGTTCTATGTCCAAGTCCAGAAAACCATTGGGTAGTGTTCTTTTCCCCCCATTTCAGGGATAGATAAAAGAAACTCACTTCTGAATGGTAAGATTCCAGTTGCTAGTTGAGTTCAAGGAAGGCAATTCGAGGGCCATGTCTTCAAATATAAGAGCAAATACTAGAATGACTAAGAACGTGGTTTCCCTTAAAAAATTAACTGGAAATTTTACAAATTCTTCCTGTTTAATGTCATGCCTTCGATTATGTTTTATTAATTTAGTTGCTGGTCTGGATCTTTTATTTGATTTTCGATGTTCTGTTGGTTCCCTTTTACCCATCTTGTTTGTGTCTATGATTTAAATTACTTTGACACCCTTCAAGTGTGTTAGCTTTTGTTTTTGACACCCTTCAGGAACGGTAACCGTTGTTTTGATACATTTATAAATACATTGATGCAGGTTTAGGTTGGAGTTATCCGTGTGATCTTTGGAGTGTTGGTTGTATACTTATTGAACTATGCACGGTCAGTCCTGCATTTCTTCAGATGCATTGAGCTTTGTTTAGATGTGCAACACAAGATTTTACACTGCTTGAATTATCTGCAGGGTGAAGCATTATTTCAAACCCATGAGAACTTGGAGCATTTGGCAATGATGGAGAGGGTATTAGGACCTCTTCCTGAGCATATGATTCGAAGGGCTAAGTAAGTTATGAGCTTACTTTTAATCTCATAATCAACTGGTTATAATTGCATCTCACCCTATTTTTGGTTTAATACAGCCGAGGTGCTGAAAAATATTTCCGGAGAGGCTCTAGATTAAATTGGCCTGAAGGAGCAGTATCCAGGGAGAGTATTAGAGCTGTTAAGAAGCTTGATCGCCTGAAGGTCATATTTCGTTTCATGTGTCTTCTTTGATATGTACTTTTCTTTTCTCTGATTGAAACTTGATTTTTTTTTTTTTAATTTTGTTTTTGATATTTCAGAATATGGTATCACAACATGTGGAGAGTTCGAGATATTTGCTCGCAGACCTGTTGGAAGGTTTATTAAAATATGATCCTTCTGAACGCCTCACTGCACGGCAAGCTCTAAATCATCCTTTTTTTTCAGAATCCAAGTTAAGTAGAAAAGAGTAAATTAATGGTAGTTGGATATCCGTGGGAGATAAATGCTGAAGGCCGGCAACAAAATTTTGAGATTCCCATGTTTGTGTACTGAAGTTGGTTTATAGAAATACAGAAGTTGGATCTTCTGCTGTCGAGCAAGTCCTTACTTGGATATCCCCATCTTGTTTATTGAATTTGAGGGAATGAGGGGTCCGGGCTCTTGTTTGGGCTGCTTGAAAGAGGTGTTAAAATGGAGGGGAGATTGGAAAGTAAGTTATTATTTCCCCTTCCCACAAACAAGCTTTTAGTGAAGTGACCATGATGCACATTCTTGGTAGTAACGGAATATGATGCATTCGCTCAAAAACTTGGAGCAAAAATTTATGGGATATGATTCTTATTGTGCATCTTGATCAATTGGATCGTTTCTTTGTGGATTCTTATATTAAGTTTTTGTAGTCCCGTGAGATTTTGAAACGTAATAATAGATAAGCATGCGAAAAAAGCATTGCCAATAATCTATGCAAGAACACAGGCTATCCTTGAACTGACGAGAATCTGTTAGCATCTCTCACCACTTTTAGCATACATATCTATAAAGATCATTGCCCAACAAGAAGTCAAAACCAAGTCCCATTTTCAAAGTAGCTGGCATGAACATGAACCCCTCAGATCGGGCAATGATTTCCTTGAACGACATCTTACGAAGGGTGGCTAGTCGCTGCCTCCGACTCCATATGGGAAAAAAACGATCGGGTCAATGAATGCCTTGCAAAACTACGCCTCAGTTCAAGTCCTAGGATTCACTGAAAATATTCTGGACCCTTATAAAGATTTCACTTAGGTTTGTAAGAAAATCTTGTGCTTCAATGTTCTGTCATTCACTGGATAAAACTCATAACTCGTATACATGTTGCTTCGGAGCTTGGGCTGAAACTCTCTTTCTTTATTTATATAATTCAAACATATTTGAGTAGATCTATGTTATTCTGAGCCTCCAAGCTTTTTTTTTTTTTTTTTTTTTAAGTTTTTGTGTTTGCTATTTACTCAAACATAAATTTAAAATATGATTCGTCAAAATTCTTTAAATACGTAAAAATTAAAAAAAATAAATATATAAGCATCAAACATATATACCTGTTTGACACTTGTAATCAAATCTGAGTAACTAAGTAAAGTAGTAGGAAATAACTAACAAAGGTTCAATGCATTGACATGGTCTTACTTGACGGTCTTGGGATAGGGGAAATGGGCACGGGTTCATTTACAGTTTTGTCAAAAAAAAAAAAAAAGATTCAAGCAAGATAATAGAGCAAGAGCTTATCTTCTTACAGCAGGGCTTGATTCCTAGTATCCGGTAAAATAATTCAGGATACAAATACAATTGCAATGTGAGAAGTACAGAAATGCAAATCAATACACTTTATTGAAGATAGTTTGAAATACAAAAATAGTAACTTCACAAGAAACATGCTTTTGCTGAATTGCTATGCGAAGGAGAGGCCACATATGACAATGATTGCGTATATACTGCAATCCATGAACGCTGCATCAATCATCTTCTGCGTTGCCAATCCTACCTCCAAAGTCTTGCTCAATTGCTCGGTCAAATTATATTCATCTTCCGAAGCATTCTCGTTCTCATCTCCAATAGCTCTTTCACGACCTTCATGATCATGAAAAAGAAGTCGAGCAATCACCATTGTTAAGTTGGTCAGCAAAATGAAGTAAAGAGGCCTGAAGCTAATAATACTCCCTAAGAATCTGTTTCCTAGATGACGAAATCCCAGATGTGATAATACAACTAAAATAGCCACAATTACTGAACATAAACGGCGAGTCTTCTCAGATGAATCAATGGCAGAACTCATTTGCTTAGGGGTGAAATAGTTATGTTGTTGTATCAGTGTTTCTGAATGCTGAACGGCCCTTGAAGTAGAAATAAAAGAACTTTGATCGGCCGACGAAACTGGCAATGAGTTTGCTTTACCGCTTGCATCCAAGGCAGGATCTTCTGGAGGTTCAATGCGTGTGCCACCTAGATCCGATATCGATCCTTCGCCAATTCCACCATCATAAGAACTGGTCTGACTCAGATCAGCATCAACGTTAGGATCATGTTTTAGCAGCACAGGACCAGAGGCTTTATCATTGGCATCATTGGGAGAAACTGCAGAGCAATAAAAACCCAAAAGCAATTAGTCAAAAGAGCGTGGAATCCATCAACAAAAACTATTAGTATTAGTATCTTTCGAATTTTTATTCGTTATTTCAGTTACTTGTTTGGTTGACACCAACGAAGCAAGTTCAATGCTTTCAAGAACCCAAAAAGCTACGCCTGAGGGGACACTTTGACTTAACTTACCCAAATGCAGAATTTTGCTACCTTTGTAATTTCAATTGCTAAGATTAAACTAAACCTTGATCCTTAATTGACCCCTCCAAGACTCCAATTATTAAGAGATGATCAACTGAAACGACGCCTATTTAAATTGGATTGGAGAGTGGGAAACGAAAAAGAGTACCGGGGGCTTGACTTGAGAAGCTGGGTGTTGGATCTTGGTCCTGGGGAACCAACGGCGGAGGAGGGTCAGTGTCGGTTCCGTCAGGAGAGTGAGTTGGTAGGTTTTGGACTTGACCCATAATAAAAGCCAAGCGGTCGGATCCTCTTTCAAGGATTTTCCTACGCCAACTTTCTCTGGTGCTTGTTGCCATGTTGATAAGAAATTGTTGTTTCAGAAAAATAAATGAATAAATAAAAGGGAGACCTGTTGTCCGTTGAAATTGGTAATCGAGCAGAACGAGAAACAAAATAGTTTGAGAGGAAGACTGATCGTAAATGAACATTTGATCGATATTGATAAAACATTTGGGTCAAATTTGGGCTT
>JBBYHL010000019.1:3112689-3122877 GCA_038381835.1 Adansonia madagascariensis | reverse complement strand
TCCGAGGAAGTTCTAAATCTCCCCTACCTTGAAGTAGCATTCCTTTTTGAGCCATAGGAACGGGGCAGAAAAAATGACTTACACACAACACCCCCCCCCCCCCAAAAAAAAAAATGGAAGAATTACCGTATCAAATAGAAATGGCATTGTATCTCCTTTAATCCATGATGACACTAGAGCCTGTACTTCAAATAGAATTACGTAATTAGGATCATTGATTTATATAAAAAATAGAAATGAATTTAAATCATACCTTAGATTGGTCCAAAATATGACTTAATTAAACCATTTTAAGTTGCACATGAATACGAGTGTTCTAAACCTGAAAGGAAACTACTCTCCTCAAAGGCAATCAATTTTCTAATGACTTATGTATATAAAAGGTTAGAACTTTCATGGAACATCATTTATGCCAAGACTGCTATGAGAATAGAAGTTATCTGCACTCTTGATCATATTATAACGAAGTGCAACAAATTTTAACTTGGTTTAAATGAAAAGAAGATTGGATATAGAATACACACATCTTGATAGGTAGTGAGATTGTGGGCACGTTCACCATGGTAGCGAGAATCGATAGCGATGGCTATGTATTCCCTTGAAGCATATGCCTGAAACAAAAGGGAGGAATATATTTAAAAGAAAAAAAAAGATTGAACTCATACAAGTAAATAAGAGCTATATATATGTACCTCAAGCAATGGCCGTAACCACTCTTTGTTCTTATTGGTACTATGCAGAAAAACAACAGCAGGCCTTCTTTTCTGATTGCTGTCTTTCAAGCTTAAGATTAACACAGGCAGCCGTCCTTGCTCTCCAGCCTATTAGCAATAGCCACAAAGTAATTAAGCTTTCTTTCACAATGCCATTTCAAGTATATTTTATAATGTGAATTACGACGAATTAATAAGCTTTAGAAAGTTTGAATATGTAGATTTACCAATTCTGACATGAAACTAGCATATACTTTATCAATCTGATTGAATTCTTCATTCTAATTGAATAGGTGATTTCAGCAACTAAAATTGAAAAGAAATGATGACATTAATGAAATGCCAGTCAGAACCCCAATTACCTCAGTGTGCAAATAAAAGTTTTCCTCTTCAAGTCGTTCCTTAAGATTTTTAATATCAGCCTTTGGACAAGACTCAATCGCCTGGTGAAAAAATTTCAAAGAAAATATTAGCTAATTATATAAAAATACACTAATCAAACATTAGCTATCAGCAAACTGCTTAAAATACAGCCTTTTCTGGAGGGGGAAAAAAAAAGAAATTGACCTCACTGAAGGTTGGTGGAGGAACTTGTTGAAACAAAGGATGTTTAACTGGTTTTGCAGGTTCCACAGTCAAAGGAACTAAGAATTAAAACAAAAAGAAAAAAAAAGAAATGGTTTTAGTACAGATACTGATAAAATAAGTTCAATCATTTTATCAAACCAAAAGCAAAAAGAGAATTAGACAAGATGGTAGCAAAATTTAGTGTGGTTGTTTTTGACCTTGAGGAGATCGTCTAGTACGAAGAAGATGAAGAAACTGAGATCGAATATTGTCAGCACCATCAATAACACTAGAACTATGTTCTATTTCCAGTGCTCCGATGCCCAATGAGAAGAAGGAGAAGAAACAGACGACTGGGAAAATAGAAGAGATAATGTTTCTCATTTTCCTTTTTTTTAAAGAAAAGAACAGAGAGAAATATCTTCTTGATTGCAAATGACTTGCAATGTATCCAAACTGCAATAAAACTCTGCTATCATTGGCTCATTTGCCATTGCCATTGGTAGTCAAACTTCCATGTCAAGCACGTCAGTTTAAAAATCAGGAACCCTCTCTTTTATCTAAAAATAGAACTTACTTTTAAAAAAACATATATATATATATATATATTATTTTAAAACTGAAAATCAAAGGTGATAGTAATGCTCTATTTTCTAATTTTATTATCTTTAAACTGAAAATCAAAGGTCATAATAATACTCCGTGGACCCTGAACCCGCCTTTTAATACGAACAAATAATAAAAAAAAAACCCAGAGACTTTTAACGTTTATTTATAAACAACATTATCATTCATTACAGCACATGGCTGCTTTTAACATTTAAAGTTAATTATTAATATATTTTATTTGTAATATTAACATTGTATAAGTAATTCATAATTTTATTTATTAATTTCATACCATTGGATGATTTATTAATGTATATAATAACCTTAAAGAATAACCTTATCAAAATCTTATAAATAATGATGTTCCTATTATTGATTTTTCAACTATAATTTAGGAATACATAAAGTACAAGAAAATCTTTGAAAGAATGAATTTACTTTCTTATTACGAATTATAACTACAATAAAAATTTCATTTGGGCACTTGAATTTAGAACATAGTGCTAATTGTAAAACACCATATACTTATAATATTCATTATATTTTTCAAATTCATGAATTTATAAGATATCTATTTAGTGAAGAATTTAAAATACTTATAGATATCGGTGAATTTACATTCACTTTTTTTTTAATTCCTTTAAAATATATAATCATACTAAATCATAATACATCACAATTATTTATATAATAAATGAAATCTAAACCCAGATCTTTCAAAGTCATAATTTCCAAACATAACATAATAGACTTTATCTCGGAGTTAATCACATCATTCATAATGAAGCATGGTAATTACAAAATACATTTCCATCTACGAACAAACAAACGCAGACAGAAATTGCATCGGGGTGAAAATGAAACTATTATTTGAGGAACTGGTCAAACCAATCACTCACTTCTTTAATCATTAATGGTGTCATTCGGTGCCATATTCCAGGTTGTGCGATGAGCTGCAGTGTCGGTCGGGACACAAAAACATAAAGAAGATAAAAAAGCACACCAGTAAGTCCAGCGGAGGTGCTGAAATTTCATCTTAAATAATAAACAAGCATGCATTCCAAGATGCCAAACATGGTTAAATGGAGAACATGCACATGCATCCATCACACGAATGCTTATGCACACATGATACGTATATTCCTGCACTAGCACACTCATGTATGTCAATGAGGAAGAACGTATCATAGTTTCCAGAGATCCCCATAAAAGATGTACATTAGTTTTCTGTTGTATATCTTTAGGGGTTTCCCATGCAACAATTTGCTACTTGACTTGATATCGTCTCTTTCAAACCTTATTCGCAAACATGGATAGAGATTTTGGTGATTTTAGAATTATTCAGCAGCAATCCCATACCTTAAACTTTAGCGAACAATGGGCATCTCCATAAGTCTTGCATGCCCTTGTCTTGGGAATTTCTAGGCCTTCAACAGGGCAAAAGGCATCTTTATCTCCTACATGTTTTTTAAAGCCAATAAGAAAAAGTTGTAACCATGTACACAAGTATTAGGAACTAAAGGTAGATAAATTTCAAAGCAATTCAATTACAGGAAATACCCAAAAACCAAAAAAAAAAAAAAAAGAACCCAACGTTTTACCATGTGCTATTAGCAAAGGGCATGGTGCAATAGCCGGGACCGTGTTAGGTGCCTTGAACTGAGAGGCTAAACCAGGAGCAATCCTATCCCAAACCTGATCAGAAATATTGAACCATGAAACGTGATTAATATCAGGTGACAGCATAAAAGAAACAGCCTTAATTAGGCTTGTGAAAGATGAAAATGCATGGGAATGAGTCAGAATGACAAGTCTGCTAGCAGAACCAACTCTATCAACAAGATCAAAGTTCGATTTTATACCTCTGCACCATTTAAGTATCTCTCCTTTTAACTTCAACTCTCCCAAAGTTTAGGCATTTTTAAACGTGGTTTTATATTACATTCTACTTGCACCGTTACCTAATATTATGATCTTTTAACCGGCCTTGTGAATGTCAGATGTGTGTGCATAAGCATGTCTTGTGAGTGAGTTATTTAGCTCTTGTTCAGAGAGCAACTACATAACAACATAAATGTGTTGCTTACTGTACTAGATGTCACAAACTGAATGGCTGTTCTCGTACATTTTTTAAACTATTTCACATAAAACAAAACCACTTAATAGTTTAGCTAAAACTTTAGAAAAAAAAAAAAAAGTAAAAATAAAACTCACTACACCTATCCTAAAAAGGAACCAAATGCACCACCATTTTTAAGTGGTATTACACAGAATATGTCAGCAAATGTGCAGGGAAATACATAACTGACCTTCTCTACCAATTCTTTATCAGTTTCATACTTGCCTAAATCAATCCTTGCTTCTGTAACAAAAATTACTTAAGAACATCGGATCAGAGAAGCAAATGCCAAAACAGCTTCTCACTGAAATGAAGCCCAAGTAAGCAGTTTCAATTGACATAAATTGTCACTCTGAATCTAATAATTCAGCATAATCTACTAAATGTAATAACTTATACAAAATTATTATACTCATATCGGTTATAGCCATTTCTCTATGCAATATAGTGACTCTAACCTATACTGGCTTCAACTTCAGAAAGTCCACTAGAACTACATGTTAGTTAATTTCAAATGTAAATTTTTAGTACAGATGGTGATTTAAGATAGCTTCATGCAGAATCTCAAACTGGGTAAAAAATAACCCTCCCAGAACAAACATAAATTGGTGAAACCAAACATTATCAAATTCCACTTTTCCAAGAATCCTGGCACAAATTACCTTCAAAAACAGAACTTTATACTGTTAACTCGAGCAGCCCACTTGTCATTTTCTATTGCCCAATGAAATCCCTACAAATATATAACATCATATTTTGTTAATAACTTAAGAAAATATTTATTATTAACGCTTATAGGAATTATAAATTTTCAATTACCTGAACGCCAATTATTGGGGCTGCCACTGCATAGCGGGTGTCAGCAAAAGCAGCAAATCATGCATGCATTCCTGCATTTCATGATATTCACATATATTCAAGATGCAACAGTGAGCAAATATTTAATATTTCAGTCTCTTCAAATCTTGTTCAAGTGATTCAACAGTAATTCCAATCCTAGTAGAATCAATATCATCTCTCTGGGTTAAATAATCTGCAAGTTTTATCAAGTCCCAGAAACCTTGAATGAACTGAAATGCTTAAAAAATAACACCACTATAGTTCAAGGACTAAAAGCCCGTTGAAAGCTTAAAGTGCAATATCCATTACTATAATGGAAATTAAACAGCAGAACTTCAATAATTCGCATAACTCCTGACTACTCATGAATTTTCTTTTTATTTTATTATATTTTTTTATCTAATACCGATCATGAAATTCCTATAGAAACATAATAGATAAAAAAAATAGATGAATCCAACAAAATATGAAGGGCTTACCGTATCAAATATGAATGGCATTATATCCCCATTTTTCCACGATAATACCGCCGCCTACACGTAGACAGCCTAATGACATTAGGATCACTTTCCAATAAAAACAAAATAGTACAAAAAAGAATAAGGGTTTCCTAGAACTTTCCATTGGCACCAATTACAATGACACCGGTCAACTAGTTCATTCTGATAAATTTTCTCGAATCATACAGCTAAACAAAACAACCCAGATGAAATAAAGATAAAAAGTTGGGCACAATTTACATACATCTTTATAAGTGATTAGGCTGCTAGCCTGTTCACCATGTTAACGGGAATCAACACCAATGGCTACATATCCCCGCAAAGCATAAGCTTGAAACAAGAAGACGGAACTCAATTTGGTAAATCATAGCTAATAAAAGAACACCTTCACAAATTCAAAGGTTTATTTCAGCAATGTTGCTTTGACTCTTCATTTTTCTTTAAGTTCCAGTATCCGACATATTTTCGAATATAAGTATAGGATATGACCCCCGAAAAAATTAAAAAAAAATTAAGCACAACCGTGTCGGACACGTACCTATATCCGACACTCACACCCGCCTTACCTCAAGCAATGGGCATAACCACTCTTGGCACTTACGTGTGCTATGCAGAAAAACAATAGCAGGCCTCTTTTCTTGATTGCTTTCTTTCGTACTTGAAATCAACAAAGGCAATTTTCCTTGCTCTCTGCCAATAAATGACCAAGATACGATAAATTTTCATTCTTCAAAAATATATATAGAATATAAATATAATGAAATTAGCCTATATTAATGCTGTGTACTGCCAATTAGTTTACCTCCGTATGGAGCTAAAGATTTTCCGATTTAAGAAGCTCCTTAAGGTTTCCAATGTTGGCCTTTAGACAAGACTTCATTTCCTGGTAAATTTACAAATGAATGCAGTTAAATTTTGTTTTGTAACAGGTTATTTGGCCATAGCAAAAAACAAATCTTGAAGAAGAATTTAACCTCACTGAAAGTTAGGGGAGGAACTTCTTGATATAAAGGGTTAATCACAGGTTTTGCAGGTTCACAGTCAAAGGAACACTTTTAAGAGATTTGAGGGGCTTTTTGTGTGTGTGTGTGTGTGTGTGTGTGTATTTTACCTTGAGCATTTCGTCTGGCACGAAGAAGTTGAAGGAACTGATATCGGATGTTTTCGGAGTCGGTGACTGTGCCGTTGACTTCCATTTTAGTTTTCACTCACTCTCCTGCTGCTGGCTATGGCTAAATTTACGATTTGAATCTGGTATTTATAAGGCGTGGATTTTGGAAAGTGGAGTTATAGCCTGAGTGGGTGCTGAAGGTCTGAGGCCAACTACATCCCTTTCCTTTTTTACCTTAATTTTAAAATTTTTTTTTCTTTTTAAACTAGTCGGAACAGGAAGATCAAAAAAATCCAAAAAGAAAAATGAAAAAAAGGTACGGAGGTAGTAATGAATAATTACGGCGGATAACGTGCCACGTGGGACGAAATCCATTTCGTCCACATACTATAAGAAAGCCCAAAACATCATTCCCCAGCAAGCCCAGAACCAATTCTAACATTGCTCCTTTCTGGAAACTCCTGGTACCTGCAGCTAGATCCAGTCATTTTTGTATGCGTCATATATATATATATATATTTTTCATATCATAATTTTATTTAAAATATTTTATATTTATATAAATTTTAATAAATTAATAATTTATATTATATAGATTTTAGGTTATTGCTATATAAGTAAAACATAATTCTTCAAATCCTAACATGGTTGGTAAAGTTGTAACGCTGTTTTGGGGGGTAAAAGGAAAGCGAAATTGAGAGGAATAACCACACAAATCAATTAATCAAAGCAAATTTTGTTTCATTCAAGAGGTGACAAAAGGGCGACGAAAGTTAAAGGGAGTTTCATTTTTGTTTATCTACCGGTTTAGGAAGTAGCTAGAAAGCTCCACCACTAAAACAAGTTACCTACTCCATTGCATATGTAATGTTATAAAACAATCGAATTATAACAGATAAAAAGATGGAAGACTGGATTAACCATCTCCGGATCTCATGGTGCATCTGATAGAACTAATATTATAAAGAAATATACAAGCAAATTAGGGTTAACTGAAATTTCATTACCCCGTATATACCAGCACAACTGCCCCAAATATAATCCAAAACAATTACTCTACTAGTTCCTAATGTTTTAAGGTGGCAAGGGTCTAAGTGTCTAGCTATCATGGCTCATTCCTCAAACAACATTTCTAATAATTGGACCCCATGATCAGATCCAAGAATCAAGAGCAGGGATAAGTAAGAATGCTGCTAGTGAGAATTATTTTTCTCGCTAATTTGTGAGCCGTTAATCTCTATGTTTTCGTGTCTCCCTTTCCAATGGGCAATTCAAGCTTTAAAGGCCGACTAGTATTCAGAGCAGAAGAGGCTGCAGAGACAGTCTGACCTATTTCTACAGTTGTTGGATCAGGGGATTTACAATTCCATTAGGATAAGGCTCCTGCGCACCTGGTGGAATCCCTAATTTTACAGCACCCTTCTCTGCAAGTTCTTTTTGACTTATTTTTTCACTTACGGCCAATGGAGAGCACATTGTTTCTGCAACGTATATTAGAACAAATCATCATTCAGAAGCATTAATTGAAAAATGAACACCTAAGATGAGAAAATCCCCAATCTAGGTCAGAAAACGCAACTAAAGCCCAAGAGGAGATGAAATTGCCACACCGACTATTTTATTTCTTTCAAATCTAAACTTTTCAATATCCAGAAACTAAACCTTTAGCATTAAACAGTTTATATAAAGCCCTAAACAAAAGCCATAATGGAGGCAGCACCTTAACCATTTGGAGCAAAGTTTCCAAGAAGGAGCCCTGATTGGATTTTGCCCCTAAAAAAAATTATCAAAATTTGGAGTCTAGATTTGTGAAACCAACCAGCTTACCTTTTATGCTCCCACAAGTAATGAGCCGATTGAGAAAATCACGGAACCTTGTCAAAACGAGCCTTTCCTGCTCTGCATCGACCTCTGTGAACTCATGCCTGTTTGATGATTTCTGAGTAATATTTCGTGAATGGTCTGTCAATTCATTAGGTGACCCAGCTGCCATAAACATTGCATCTTCTTCATCACACATCAATGCACGTGTTCCGGGAGACAATGGCCTTCCATTTTGCACATCATCCCCATCTGCTCCAGAGTTGCAACTTCTATCTGCGTCTCCCTGGTCCTCACTCCTACAGTCATCTGTAGCACCGTTCTGAACAACACTACCTTTCTGGCTCATTTCATGCACCTGACCAGATGAAACGATAGTTTCAATAGAGCCTCCCTTTGTTTGTCGATCCATTTTGCTACTTCTCTCTGGAGATTGAAACTTTCACGTTAGTAATACTATATGCCATCTTCAACTGAAGTAACAAAATGTATTCAAATTATGAATCTAATATGAAAAATTAACCACACTAGCCCAACGTGAATCAAGTACTCAATAAGGTAATGATCTAGATTACATGATTCATAGATCGTGGAGGGACCAATATATTGGGTGAGAAACAGAGTTCAAACCATCCCTTACATTTTGTTTTTTGCTTAAAGTATGAAAAGGGTATTACAAATAAGATGACATTCCTGGGAGTCTATAGGAAGCAAATTTGAGGTTTTGATTTTTCTTTGCAAAACAGCCAACAGATAGAGAGTCTATGACAATGAATATGTCAACATCAAGTCTCCAGAGTCCCAGACCACAGTAACTTGTCAGACATATTATTTTGATGTGTAACCAAAGGAAATCTCATGGACTTCTCAAAGATTTGTTCTTCTCAATGTTTACGTAAACAGTCCCCATCTATATAATATTAAGACTTTGTTTAGTTGAGTTAATTTACTTTTTCCACTCTTTCTGCAATCTTTCTATATCATTCAGAAAAGTTTCTATATTATGCCCCTCAATTCTATGTAAGTACCAGCAATTTCTTTTTGAAAATAAGGGCTCTGGTCACTATGATGACTTTCAAACAAACGTACTAGACCTCTGGGTTTTGATAATCGCAAGACCAATATATATTCAATAGCATTACAATAAAGCAAATTCTCTTGGCTTCGATAATGCAAAGTCATTATTTTTCTATTAAATAATTCATCGGTTTCACCTATGTAGTCCTAATCGCAGAATCATTACCTTAAAATTATCGACATAGTTGTAATGTGCAAACAGGACTTCTAAAATGCAAATATAAAATAACCAGCTATCTTACCCACCTTCCCTTCAATTTGACAGATGAGAAAAGCTTCTAGCATTCAAAGCTAAGAAGGGGAACTGTATGGAGAAGATGCAAATTGCAGGAAGACACTTTGTGACAAGGATAAAATTTGGAAACATGTGATAGATTGATAGTACATACAACTCATTCATTATGGCAATTTAAGCGATATGAAAAGCTGAAAGTAATACTGAAATGAAAAGAAACAGGAACTTCAGTATTTATAAATAATAATTAGCAGTTTAGTACCTGCAGCAAGTGCCCTTCCAGTTTCTGATGAAACTAAAACCAAAACTGAGCATAGCTCCTTCACGTCCTGTAGTTGGAGGATGTCTGCCAGTGGAGATCTTCAATAATGCAAGGCGACACTAATTAGCTCCTAAAGGGGGAAAAGAAACAAAAACGGGTTTTCTGTTAATTACAGGCAGAATAAAAGTACACACACGTCCCACCTGTATGTGAATTTTGAAGATCCCAATGATGCTGTATTATCACTGCGAGAAACAGGAGCAGATAATGGAGAAGATGTGGCCAAAGGATTTCTTAGATGATTTTCCTGGTTGGAATTAGAGAGATGTATTAG
>JBBYHL010000019.1:3076917-3101531 GCA_038381835.1 Adansonia madagascariensis | reverse complement strand
TATATATATATATTTGAGATTTGATCACAAAATCTATTAAGAAACATTTTCCTTTTGTATTTGAATCTTATCTTAAATTTCCAAAGTTATAGTTTTTAATCATAACAGCAATAGATTGTGAAATGCTCAATATATTAATCAAATAGTTTAATTTTTTAGCACAGTAACTTATTTAAGATTTTTATCACAAATTATTTTTTTCATTTATATAATAATGATGATATTTTAAATTATTAATTAATTACCAAAAATAATAATAAAAATAACAGTACCAAAATAAACCATTAATGAAATTCAAATTTAATAAATTCAACAAATAATTATTTAACTTTAATTTTTTTCATCAAATTTAAAGACAAATTTTCATCAAACTATATATAATATATATTTATATATTAAGTTTTAATTCTTTTTCAATTTTGGATTTCCCTCTCAAAATATTTTTCACTAACAAAATTCACATCTTAAATTTTCTAAAATTTGATACTTTTAATATAATTTCCCCCAAAAACAAAGGGCAATTGGTCGGCAGCGGAGAGCAGACCAGATCACTTGCTTCCCCTAATTCCCTCAAAATTTCCCAAATCCCTGATTCCACCTAATTTCCTTCTGTATTCTCGTACTGATCTCTAATCGGTTCATAACCATCCCTTCCTGCCTTCAAGCTTCAACCCACGCGGCCACGCCACCCATGACCCAGTCCATACCTTTGCCCTCTGGTTTTTCTCATTCTCATTCCCAGTGCGGAACTCTCCTACCGATTCCTCCTTTGCTTCGACGTAGTGCCCACTACCCACCCATGTCTCTGGGTTTTCTGGTGAAGAAAATACCCCAATAGCCGTCCAAGAGGCCAAGAAGACAGCGTTATGTTAAGGCATGAAGGCAAATTTGCATTTTGCAGTGAGGAAAGAAGAAAAAGAGGACACATGGATAGTGACTTGTGATTCTGAAAGAGGGTTTAAGGACTAATTTCCAGAAATTTTAACATCAAAAAGAAAAATTTAAGGTTACTTACGTTAAAAAATTCATTGTTTGTTGAATCTTGATTGAGGATTGGCTGATTTGCCATTTTTTTTCTTTTTTGGGGACGATTGTTGTTTATACATGCGCTGGAAATTGGAAAAAAAATTTTCTGATTAAAAAAATTGCTTCTGATATGAGTTGAACAAGAAACGTTCCGTTATACCCTTTTTGCAGCCGCAACTGGCCGTTGTTTTTGTGAATATTTTCACACCGTTTTCTGGCCATTTTTGGGTGGTGAACGGTGTGACTACTGAGAAATAGCTGCCTGGTGATGCTGTTAGGCTGGGTTTAGTACGTTAAGTTTGGTCTTCTGTTAACATTTGGCATCTGGGTTTTGCTTTATTAGTTAGTCTGTTCGCTTTTATGGATATTTGATGTATTGTTTTTGATAGGTTTCTGGTGATAGATATGGTGTTCACTGTTCACTGGCTTGTGATTCTGGAAGTGATGGAAACCTAGAAATGTTTTCAATTCATTTTTATGGATTGATGTGAATTATTTTACCATCTATCTCGAAGGTTTTGGAGATTAGTTTTTAAACTGGGTACTTCTTTTTGGCATGGGCGAGATTAACAAAATATTCTTCTCGTCTTCATTAGTTCTTATTAGCTTATAAAACGGTAACATGTTTATATTGTCGGTATTATTTCGTGATTTACTTTGTCTTATAAATGGGCGGGCTTTGTTGTATAAGTGATTAGGATGTTATTAAAACAGTAATGTAGCAACTGCAAACATCTTTATGTTTGATTCATAGGAACTAGGGTGTCTGATTTTGTTCCCTTTGAATGGTATTCACTTTCCGACTTCTAGAAGTTATTATATATGTAATAAATCACTTTTTTTCTTTCCCATTCTTTTCATCTGTTTTAGTATATTTATTTTACTGTGACTATGTTGTTTTCATTTGAATTGCCTAGGAATATGAATGAAGTGTGTGCTCAATTTTTTGTGATATACTTAATATTCGATAGCATCATGCATATTGATGACATAGCATAATGATATAGTTACGTATTGTCAGTCTATGCTCATGGGATATCCTTTTTTTTTTGCATATCGGTGGGTTAATTAGTTACTCATACATGGAGAGTACTGCTGCGGTCAAGGAAACTCAGAGTTGCAGTCCTAATCTTGTTGCCAAGTCTGTGGAATCACCAGTAAAGATTGACTCAATATCTATAGATCTCATCAATGCTAATGATGACATTGATACTGGGAAGTGTGTACATTTTTCCATTCGGTAAGCCACGATTCTTATTATTCAGTGCTCTTGTAAATTTGTTGAACTTCCTCAGCCTCTCGATATTACCATTGTTTTTGAGTTGGGTGTCTGGTCCGGTGTCTGTTTGAGTGTGGGGCTATATGCAGCAACTGTGTAAGTATTTGGGAGAGATGTCTTTCCTTAGTCGAATCATTTGATTCATGAGGCTACTGCATCTACTCGCTTACTTCCTTATTATAATCGAATGGCTTTTAAATTATTTATTAAAACGAGAATTCTTAAAATGAATTAACTTCTTTCTTTCTGTTGTTCATACTTCTTCACAAACTTCATCACTTGCTTGTCTGTGTGCGCATACGAGTTCTTGTCAACATTTTATAGATACTATTTTTTTTGAGAATAAATTCAGAATGTTTTTGATCCTCTACTTATAGTATCTGCGGCTGTAGTTTTTTATATTCTTTATTAGCATAATGTTTGAGATGGAATGTGACTAACCTAGTGGCTGCTAGGACCATATCTCCAAGAAGTAGGTCGGGATTCTAAACTGCTAATTTATGTACAGGCATCTAATGAAGGGATTGAAGTTGGATATTGACTTATTGAAGGAAACTTTTTGGTAGATTTTATATGTATCGATGGCTTATATGTATATGAAGTTCTTTGGGCAATACTTCTGGACTTGCTATCTGTAGTACATTAATATTCATGTTGGAAGTCTCCCTCATAAATTCCTTTTGTTTTAAATGCAGTGGATATGCATCTGAGATGCGCGATAAAAACTGGAGGAAATGTTGGCCATTTGCATTAGATGGTGACCAGAGTATATCTGAAGAACAAAACTGTAAGCTTCCTCCTTTACCCGTTCCGAAGTTCAGATGGTGGTGTTGCCAAAACTGTCTGCATGAAATTGGGGCTGAAGGCAGTGTAAATGAAGAAAGACCTGTTGCTAATAATAGTAGCAAATTGAAATCCTTTGGCTCTTGTCCCCATGTGTCATCCAACGGTGATGATGTGATGTGCTTACCAGATTTGCAGCATGCTGGAAAGATTAATGTTGAATTAAGAAAACCTGATGCTAATGCTTGTGTGAATGTCAATAGCAATGACTTTCATCCTTTATTTACTGATAAAAGTGACAAAGCAGCTGAAATTGCAAATATACCAATCATAGGTATATTGCTATCCCTGCTCAATCTGTTCCCATGTGGTTACCGCTATGTTTCAACTTTAACTATTTTTGTTGTTTTTCCAGGGCAAACAGATTTCTTAGAAAAAAACATTAGTAAGGAAATCCATAGTTCCAATTATGCTGGAATAGAAGTTATTTCCAGCCTTATGCAGAAAACACTTTATATAGATAATAAAGGTATGTCTCCTATGAAAAAATGACTAGTTAAAAAAGCTTATTTGTTTTCCTGCTTTGCAACTGAAAGTAGAGCTGCAGTTGATGCAATAACCATGCTTCTGATTTCTGCAACAGTGGCTTCTTTGAAAGTTGATAAGCCCGGTATAAAAGATAATGAAATTGCTGGTGAAAAGCTTCCTGAATCAAACCCAAAGTGCGCGTTTAAGGATGCCACTGAAACATGTAAAACAGGAAAACATGCTTCTACCTCTGATCAGCAGATGGAGTTAGTTAAAGCTTGTAGTTCCTTTGGGGTCACCAGTATGCTTAATGGGGTTCCAGATGCTATCAAGACTTATACAGCAGAACATCCTTCATTGGAATTAGATGATTGTGACAATGCATCATCGGAAAGTGCTGAGATATTGCATGGAAGTGCATCTGGAAGCTTGCATAGAAAAAAAACCCGTAAGGTGCGTCTGCTGACGGAATTGTTGGGTAAAAATGGAGATGAAAAAACCGATCTCACAGGTACAGAGGATTCTCCTTCCACTGCCATTCCAGATGCATCTATAGGCATAGATGCAATATCTGCTCCCAAAGATCAAGTTAGCTTCCAAGGAAATGTTACAAGCAGTTTGACTCTTAGTAGGAAAAGAACGTTGCCACAAGATGAGGAATGGAGATTTGGGGAAATGAGCTCTCCAAATAATGGGAATAAAAATCTTAGGACCTTCAACAGAGGTGCAGAAACAGCTGATGAAATTGCAAGTTCTGATTCAGAAGGTACAGTGAATGGAAGTGGCTCACAAACTGGCGCAGAGAGCCATTTAATTAACCTTAAGGTTGATAAAAGTCCTACTACAGGAAAGAAGAAAAATAAAAAGACCCAAAATTCTGATGAATGTTTGTCCTTGAGTCTGTCTCGAGAAAAAATGCAGAAGGAAAAACTGAAAAAGCCTGGAGATACCACTAATAGCAATGCCACTGATATTGTTCTGTACAAATCAGATGACGTATCTGTAGGCAGTGGGTTGGATCCCTTTTCTGAATCTGCTCAAAAGGCAACGAAAAAATCTAATTCATTGAAGAAAAAGGGTAAGATGCGTCAAGATCATGATGGGCATGCTTCTCCAATTCCTTGGAACAATGGCATGTTTGAAGGTGGTCTGACTTCAAGGAAAGATGTAGAAATACGACAAAGTGGGTCTGTTTCTCTTCCACTTAAAGTATCCCAGGATGCATCAGCTGAAAAAGGACTGCAATTTTCGATTAATAATTTCTTGCCCGCTAAAAGATATGGTGGAAAATATATTACTCCAATCAGAGATGGGCTACCATCTCTATTGCCTTGGCAAGGGCGTGTTCTCAGTGAATATGAGATTGGGAGGAAAGATCTAAATATGAACTATGTTGGAGACTCTAGTTATCCATCTAAATCTGAACTAGATGCATATCTTTCGAAGGGAATGCATGTTGATCTCAACAATAACCGAACTACATACAGAATACCGTTCCTGAATGAGAAGCAAAAGCACAGCTCTTGTACTGAAGTTGGGAGTTGTTCTCTGATTCAGCAAATGGTATGAGCTTTTGTTACTCCAGTTACCGAATTAGCATATAAAAAAAATGCCAAAGTTATTTGTGGTAGGACAGTTCTGTGATATTTTGCCCAAATTTTGGTTTTTATCCTGAGCAACTAAGATAGTTTTGCATTCAGTTTTACCATACATGAATCATTCAAGTGACCAACATTCAGCGTAAAATTTTTGGAACTTTCATATTAAGTTATTCAGGCTTTTTCCATGACCTGTTGTAGAACTTTAATTGCTAAAAATTGAATCGGAAGATAAGCTATTAGGTCAAACACGGTTAAGACACTGTTGCCTAGATTATGGGATTCAGTGGGAGGACATATAAAAATTAGTTAAAAAGTATATACATCTTTATTTTTTTCGATAAAACAGGTTGACATGGTTGAGAACTGCTATACTTCCGTACTTGTATTCATGGAAAAGTGATGCTATTGTCTTTTCTTATTCTGACCTTGAGTTTCATCAGAATAAGTATTTGCAAGGATTAGGTATGAAATCTTCCCTATTTTGGTTCGACTATGAGACTGCTGTTTTTATCCTTAGTCCTTACACCAAAATGTAAATCTCTCTTGGAAGTTTTTTACACTGATGACTATTGTGGTTTGGATATAATCTCGTGCCATCTTATATCTGCAAACTTAGATGCTAGCATTCTCATTCATAACATATTTATGTAGCATTGAATAACATAAGCAATCATGTGAATTCCACAGTTCTGAGTGGGTTAAACGTATACCTGAAAACGTAGCTACCCTTTACGGCAGATGTTACCCTATGTTTCCCCTGTAGTTAGGAATAATTCAGCTAATTACTGCATCTTTTTCCCATGCTTTTCTTTCTATGAAATTGAGAGGAGTTCTTCCCCCTCTTATCTGTTTCTTTTACAGGATTTCAGTGGTACAAGCAACAATGGAAAATCTGTGGAGCTTCAGGACTATTCAGCAGTTGCTAGGAAGCATTATGATCAACGAGCTGAAATGGTGTCTGAGCAAGGAGCTTTGGATGACATACCCATGGAAATTGTTGAACTCATGGCAAAGAATCAGTATGAGAGGTGTCTTCCAGATAGCGAAATTGATAAACAGCTATCAGAAACAACCAGTAACACCAGAAATCATCAGATCAGGATGGATCTTAATAAAGTATATGGAAATGAAGAGATGAGCCTGTTTCATGAGAACACTCAAAAACCAAAACCTCGAGCTAAAAACGGAAGAATTGGCAAAATTGTAAAAGGTGATAATGTGGGATCCAGGCAAAAGTCAGTTGATTTTTTCTCTCATATGGACCGAAATCAGTACAGTATGAGCCACCTGGAACAAAGTTATTCGCCTGCTGGCTTTAGGCCTTTTCCTCCATGTAGAGATAAGCTATTGAATGGAGTTCAATTTTCTGCCACCAATTCCAGCAGGCAAAACAGTGCTCAAAATTGCCAGTGGATTGGGAACATGGTTGGGCAGAGGTCCTCTCATGCTAGTTTGCAGGCATTGGGAGTTTGTAACTCATGTCAGAGTACTCAACAGCAGAATAAAGAAGCATCTCATCTCTGGCCATCCACAATATCAAATAACTTGCCCTATCTATGCGGCATCCCTCAGAAGTGTACAGGTCAGGTGGCCAACATGGAGGTGCTTTCACATTGCCCCGGCAATTTGCCTAAGGGAAATGTGAGTGGAAATGATGGTCGGAACTTCTTAAATGAGGCTTCGATTTTTGGAAAGCATGGTAGGAAGTTTGATTCTGAAGTACTTAGAAGGACACATGCAGATTACCCATTTGCTTGCAAACATAATGGGATGGGGGCGTTAGATCTGTATTCTAATGAAACCATACCGGCCATGCATTTACTCAGCCTTATGGATGCAGGGTTACAGTCCGGAGCACCTGTTGATGTGGATGGAAACCAAAGATTCGTTAAAAAAACTTCCTTTTTTCATGGCCATCACTCTAAAGAGTTTTCGTGTCTGCCATCTCGGGGATATAGGACCAATTCGATGAAACATCCTACCTATGATTGTTATGGTAAAGGTCACCTACCTGAGAGTTTCTGTGAATGTATGTCGGCCGCTCCAGCAGTCAGTCCTACTTCATTTCAGCATGATAAAAGTTTCAAGAAGGCAACTGATTTTACAGGTCAATTTTCACTGAAGTCTAAGGAGAAAGAGAAGAAAAAGTGCTCAGACTCTCAGAGGCAGAATAAAAATTGCAGGTCACAAAAGACCGTGTCTTCAAGTAGTGGCTTAAATACATGTGGATCTATTCCTGTTCATAGTATGCCAAAACTGGTGCTTGGCGCATCAGATTTTATGATGTTTCCCATACAGCTTCATGCATTAGAGAGCGCAACAAAACAGAAGCAGGAGGCTCGTACCATGAGTGGCACTCTTTTCCATCCAAAATGTGGTTCCGATAATCAAATCTGCTGCATTAACAGAAACCCTGCTGATTTTACTGTGCCCGAAGCAGGAAATATGTACATGATTAGAGGTGAGGACCTGAAATTTGGAAGGGGAACTCCCTCATCTGGCAGAGTAAAAGTGGTCGGGCAAAAGCGTCAGAAGAAGCTTACTGTCAGAAAAGTGCAGTCACGAAATCGAACTTCATGAGACAGTTACCATTTCACGTGCTGGTAGCATCTCAGAACCGCGTTCATCTTCATTTTGGGTTCAAATGAATCTCTTCCGAAAATACCTGGGTTTATTACAATTCCATTACTTGAATTCTTCAATCAGCATTTGACTTGTCTAATTTTCAGCAAGCAAAATCTGAAGCACCTTCATTGAAGCTGACAAGAAAAGCTTAGCTTAAAAGCTTCGTGAAGTGTTAGACATCAAACTAGTAATAATTCTCCACACATTGATTTTTTTTTTTTTTTTGCTTGACCCAATATTCTTCTACTTGCATTGGCATTTCCTATTGAGAACATGAATATATATATATATATCTCTATATATTTGGTATATATGTGGTAGGTGCATGGAAAGACCTGTAAATATTTGCATGTGCCTTCACCTCTGCACAACCACCGTTACATTACGTAGCAACATAATTTATTGGATGTTGTGATGCTGGCGTTGTCCTGGGAAAGGGTTTGTAAAACCTAAATACTGCCCTTTATTAGGACTCAAAAGGGCTTGTTTGTCACTTGAATAAGTTGGCTTATACTCCATTCTTGAGCAGCTATATGTTTTGAAGCTTTGAGTCTGATGCATGGTTAACATGGTTATTAGTAACTTGCCCAGTGTCGGCAGTACTGAATTAGGGTGGTACTTACAGATACGAACTAGTTTTGGAAAAAATGGTTATGGTATTAGTATTTGTTGACTTTTGTATCGATTTGTTTGGTCGTATCAATTCGTGATTGCTAACATCTTGTATGGGCTTGTACCGCTCTGTATTTGTCAGTGCAAAATTTTGATTTTTTTTAATTTTAATTTTAATTTTTTTCACATGTTTGATTATTGTAGTCGCTTTCTGCCTTTTCTCATGATTTTAATTTTTTTTTATAATTTCATTAAAAATAATTAAGCTTGATTGCAATAATTTATTTAATATTTTTATACCTATTAATGTTTTAAAAAAATTTAGATATTAAATATTCATTGTTTTGAAAATTTATATTTGTATATAATCATATTGTATGCATATATTATATTTTATTAAAAACTTAAAATGTGTTATATATATATATATATATGCATAATTTTTTAAAAATCAGTGAAACAGATTTGGTATTGGTATGCATAAGAATTAAAACGAAAACATTAGGAGCAGAGTAAGGTATTGACTATGTTGATTTGAAGAGCTCCAGAGGAATATCAGTACTGTTGGTAATTATAATCAGTTGAAATGATATAGTACGAAGTATTCTTTTGGTGTCACGGTACTGAATGAATCTATGGAGCTTTGTTTAGGTTGGTCAAAGTGGGTGGCATCCAGGCCTATTAACTATAAAATTGGGTTTTTTGGTATGAATCTTTTGATGTGCGACTCCTGGTTACATGGATCAACCAATCCTACCCTTCGCTATTACTTTCCTTTTGCTTCGCAATTTGCATTATACGATTCAGGGGACAAAGGCAAAGCGTATGTATTTGAAAGATTTGTGCTAGCAGCTTTATCATATACGTAGATCAGGGGGGCCTCTTCTATGTAACATTCCCACGTAGTTAATGCTTAATACTAATCATTACGCATTAGCCATGCAGCGTCTTAAAGCTACAGCTAGCTGCCTGAACCCTGCCCTCGCTCCATCTGGTTCGAACTTCGAAGAGGCATGCAGTGCAGTGCATGGTTGGTCATATGAGATAATTATTATCTGGAAAAAGATGAGCTATTTGCCTTAGAAGGCCCGTCCCCTGCATATTTTTATATATAAATATATGCACAGAAGGAGATAGACATTGCTGTCCAAGCAAAGAGTATTTTTGCAAACCGGGTTTCGTTTACAACTTATACTTAAGCTGCTAAATTAAAGTTTGTAGATATTTAATATGAAGTAATCCACGTATCTAAATAGGATTAGATTGTTAAAAATTACTAGGAAATACGACAAGGATTACGGATGTTTTTCCACTTTTTAGGCAACTGCCTTGCTGTTTCTTTACTTATTTGAGATTCCGCAAGCTGGGAAGCCTGCTTATCCTTAATGACTGTCGATCTCTTGATTTCTACAAAAGGTCGTGTCGTGTCCCCAATGTCCGAAGACAGAAGAAGTCATGAATGAAAATCAAGAACCAGTATCACCCTTTGGCTTTTCTATAAATTTATTATTAATAAATGATCGTCTTCTAGGTGAGTTATTAACTTGAAAGAGCATTTTTGCCCAACAAATCGCAGACAGAATTTGGTAATGAGCGTCTAAAGTACAGCAGTAGAATCCTGTGAAATCACCCGCCCCAAATGATGGATAAATCAGAACCATTTGTTCCAAGCTTGGGTTAAATCCAGCATCCGTACTCCGAACCATCTTCAAACGCAAATGCTGGGCCCCTTCCCTCCTTCCCCTAGCCCTACATTCCCTTTGCAACCTCCTCCAGTGGCGCCGGCGCAATATCCACCTCCTTTTCTACCCAGCGCCACCTCCGTATCCACCTCCGTGGATAAATGGTAATCACGCTTATTGCATATTCCTCCTCCACACCAACCTCCCCATAACAGACACCATCACGGGCATTGCAAGCGCAAGGGCACACTCATCTCCGATGCTACTTTTGCTACCCTCTACATGAGGCCAAAACCCTCTCGACTGCCGCTCCGCCGCCGCCAACCACCGCAGCTACGTGATGGTTGCCTTCCCCCAAACATAACGGTAATAGAATTTAGTTGCAGGATTTACCCGTACGTTGTTTTTAAAATTTGAAACGATCCCGCACATAAATTCAGGCGGCTAAATCGGGCCGGATGGAGGGTTAGGTACGAAAGAGAGTTCTAGAAGCTGAAGGGCAGAGTGCTTTTCGGCTTGTGAACCCGTACTGAGTTGAAGTTTAGAAATGTAGAAGAGTTCCTGGAGATTGGCGAAGGAAAGCAGCAGCAAAGACGGTAGCGCGTTTGAAAATGAGTAGTAGATTGAGGTGGGTTTTCATAGAGAGAGGAACTTGGGCTGGGGAATTTCCATCGAGTGAAGCTAAGGGAAGCAAATGAAGAAGACGTCGTAGCATGTAAAACATACCAGTAAAAACGATCTTAAAGAGGGAATTCTACAAAATTTAGAAGAATTTCAAAGTCAGGGAACCCTCCTAATCTTAATTCAAATCATAAAGCATCTGTAATCTAAAATAAGGGAACGTGATGGTACACAAATTTAACGAGTAGAGATTCACTTTATCTCCACTTCTCTTGTAGTTCTTTCCTCTCAGACAATCTCCACGTTATGAAAATGGCTACCACGAGCGCCACGATCGTAATGAGAAGCAAGGCATAACTAAAATCTTCTGTTAGTGAATCATATGTCCTTGAGGGTGCGAGCCGAGTGAAAAAGAGGTCCACGCCATGTGCAAAGACAAGGGTTGTTGATTCCAGCTTGGCTGGCACAGTTATTATACCTCGAAGACCTTCCACTCTAAGCGCATGTGTAACATAGGACTGGAAACAAGTCATGAACAATCATCACTTACGCTAATTAGAGAAAGAGAGACGATGGATTAAATTCATAAAATGCTCATGGTTGGCCAGTTTCAGCATATGCATATGTTGTTAAGTGCCTGCTTGCATGCATATTAATGGGGCATCTCGAAACAGCATTTCTCAACAAGGTAATTGATATGAATTAAATGAAAGAAAGGATCAGCTGGCCTAGGCGACAGAACATAAGGAAACTAACCTGAGGAATGATCGGCAATGAATCTGTTAGTGGGATAATGCCTTCTTCTTTTTCAGCTTGTGTGGGGTTAACTGATCGACGAGGATCAAGGAAACGCTTGTCGAGTGCCAAAACCTGTAAAAAAAGGGTAAAAATCATAATGCAGGCAGAAGACCCCTACAATGCTAATATTTGTAGAAACAAGAATAACATTTAACTCCTTAAAATGAAAACACAAACAACTCATAATGTGGCAGTGAAGGCAATTCCAGGATTTAGCTTTTTGTGAAAATTTAGTTTACCTGATCGCCAATTGTACCAATGAGAAGCTGCTTTGAAGTTATACCCTTCGCTGTTGATGTCACAGCAATAGCTTTCAAAGAATGGGTGAAATAGTATGACTGTGATTTTGTTATGACCTCTGGTCGAGAATATGAAGAAATTGGTGAAGAGAGGTTGTGCTTTCCAAGAACAAGCTTCCAAACATCTTTGTTGTCCTGTGGATGGTATTTTAGTGGGAAGAGATAAATTTAACTGAACTGATGATACAGGCAATTCAAATAAAAAATTCAAGTTCCTCCACTTACAGCCCGAGACTGGTCATAAATTTCAATGACTGACATCTCATATCTGTGCGCTCTAAGATTGAAGTAGTGGTAGACAACCCAGTTCTCGCTAAAAACCTACAAGAAAAATAAGGCATTATCAATTGCATCCCTTTCGTAACTACTTCTGACAACAACATAAGAATAAATAACTTACAGCATGAACAGGGCCCTGTGAACCATGATGAGTCACCCGATGCAATATACGACCCGTTACAGTGTCAATAAGATACACAACCAACCATGATTCTTCCGGTGTAACAGATCCAATTTCACCACTGCCTTTGGGTGCAGCAGTTGCCACAAAAAGTAAATTTCTTGATATATATTTATACATGACATCCTGGTCTGCTATAACCTTTGCTTGAGTATGTACCACCTGGAAAACTCAAATCAAAAAGCATTCAGTATGGTTTATACATGCAGCATTCACAACAAGGAAAACACACAGAAGAACATGCACAATTGGGAATTAACCACATTTAACTATCTTCCAAAACGCATTAAAGCACAACAAAATCACATACTACTGGTTTTAAGAAGTCAATGAGAAAATAAGAATGAAGCAGCAAGTCTCAAGCAATAGTCAAAAAGTCTTCGGTTGAGAAGTGCACAACCAAAAGCTCAACTCATGAGAGCAGTCATCTCATGCAATAATGCTATACAGTGCAACCGAGTCCAGAAAACTCCTAAGATCACCATGCTGTTTGACAAATAAGCAGAAGTCATTGAGAAAAATCACGGGGGAGGGAGAAAATGCTTTACCTCATTCAATTTTCTAGTAACAGTTGCAATGATCTTTTCAGATTCCATGGGGAACACAACTGACCACAACTCCCTTGCATCAAAGCAGAATTCATCAGCCACTTCACCAGTGCACTTGCTCTTCAAAGCATGCCCCTTTATGATGCCCTTATCATCCTCAACAGAATACCAGTATATGTTTGAAAATTCACGTTTGAAAATACTAATAGCCTCAGGAGTTTTGGGGTATAAATGTGCATGCTTATTAGCATCGATTAGCAGATGGAGTCGCTGTTCTGTTGAATCTGTATATGGAAGTGGAAGAACTTGTGCAGCAGAATGAACAAGATTTAAAGAACTAAGTTCCTGTCCTGTATAAGTGTCGACAAAAGAAAGTACACCTGGTGCATCTGAGCTTGGACCACACCTGCTAACTACAAGCACAGATGGATTTTCATCCATAGCATGATGATGAGGAACCTGCCACTGATACAAATTTAATCCTATTGGAGGTTGACACACCTCTGATTTGCGTAGAGACCGTAATAAGTGAGACCAGACAATATGTCCATCTCCAGTATGTAAAGCAAAAAGTTTCCCTGCCCTTGTTAGTACCATAAGCAGCTTCCGGAAGCCGTTGTGGTCTCGGGTCATTTTGCTCTTCTCAGAACTTTTTAATCTCATACTTTGTATGGCTGCCATATCCTCAGGGCTTGCAAGCATTAGTGTCCCCTTCAGCTTCAGCATATGTCCCTTAAGAAAAAGGAACATCTTGTCAAAACCATGTTGTCAAAGTGCAGCTTCAAGTCCATTTTCAAATAGTGGATACAGTTATGGATTCTTATATCTGTATTATATTCGTATATTTTGTCGTATCATAATCATTTTTAAGAGATTTTATATTTATATCAATTTTGATACGTTAATAATTCATATTATATAGATGTTGAGAATGTATTCATGTCATGTTGTGTTTTTTGGACTTTATATGTATCATATTCGTGTAATCGTGTCAAATATTAAGAGGTCTAGCTTTGACCGTAGGAAGTTCATGTTTCTAAAACTAAAAATTATATTCAAAGAGTGAAAAACCAAATGCTGACGTGAATCAACAAGACAGAAGTATGCTTAGACATATATATCCACAATCATTTTTATTTCAAAACCACATGAAAGACTTCATACATATGATAATTCAACATGTATCCCAAAAAAATCAATAATTAATTATCTATTAACCTCTTAAAAGCAAGGAAAAGAGTTACATACATGCAGTCTATAGTTGCCTTCAGTTAAAATGCAAAAAAACAAACATGTTCTTCAATGAAAACATCATAACAGTCTAGAAAACTTAAAAGATTCATAGCCATACCTTAAGCCATTCGAAGAGGTTGTGCTCCACTTTTGCGACCGACACACCATCCCTTTCCACTGGGAGTTCTGAAGTTGTTACATCAATAATTGATGCCAGACCATCTTCCCTGCTCCAGACAATCTCACCTTGTTGTAATAACAATAATGAATGATCTTCCATCACAATCAATGCCCGAAATCCATAAGACCTATCAGTTCGGATATAATTATTTATGAAAACTTTGTGGACAAGCCCTCTTTGCTGGTCCATTTTAACGCTTTCTTTAAGCAAATTACTGTCCCAATCATGTGCAAGCTTCACTGAGAGATGAATCTCACTGTCTGCATGCTGAATCAATGCAAATGCTTGCTGGCCCTCAGAGATTGAGAGAGCATCACTAACAGCTGTTTCATGATTCGTTTTTTCCACCACTTCGAACTTGCCTTCACCTATCACTCTAGTAAATATGGTAAATGCATTTGTTTTAATTGCAAATATTCCTGTGACTGATGAAGGTATTATTACTGCCGGTCCCAAATAATCCTCAACAAGATTTGAAATGGGTGTCTGTTGAAAACTAATTTTTCCATTTTGAAAACTTATCGTTAGCAAAACTGAACCTGTGGAATCAAGAGCCACAACTGTCTCACTAGAAACTAGTGAAACTTCTCTCAAAATCCCACCAGAAAAGGCTGCACTGTCATGCTTCAACAACTCTCCATTCCTAGCATTGATTTGATACATCTCAAACTGGGATGAAGCAGCAAATCCTACAACATATATTAAATCACTGCCAGGAGGCTGAATTACCTGCTGAACCTCAAAGCTGCAAGCAGCATGGCAATGTAATACATCAATGATACCATTATTTTCAAAGGGGTGTGGGTGGAAGGGGTAGCAGTTGAAATGTAAAATTTTCAAGTTGGACTAACCTTTCTGCTTCAAAATCCTTCTTCCAAAGAACCTCACCATCTATGCAAGAAACAGCATTGAGACAGCCATTGCTAAAAACGACGACCACATTATCCTTCTCAATTTTCAAGTTTGTCTGCATGACATTAATACAGTCAGATATGCTTATAAGATTATAGAATGAAATATATAACTTCTATGAACAACACTAAATAAAGGCAGGACATGAAGTTCTATGGTAAGATAAAAGTTACAACAAATAAGAAATGTTCAACAAAGCACACTTCTGTGCATAAACTAGCCTTGTTCTGTTGTATGTGTTACAGACAATTAAAAAACTTGTAGATGAAAATTCAGCGAGAATAATCTGACTGTAAAACAGACCATCTAATATAGCATGTAGAAATTTCAGAGACCATGATCCACTGAAAACATATTCTGCCAAAGAATAGGAACAAAAATGACTTTGATCGGAAGGATTCTGGCAAATAAAGATTCCGATACTAACCAGCACTAATAACAATGACTTTGAGTACTTTGGACCCTGAAGAGAAGATTCCCACACCATCTGCCCATCAGGAAGGTTCCATGCTCTTAAAATACTTCCTCCTGCTGACAGGGTAATGACATCTGCAGGAATGAAATTTATTCAAAACTTAATCAATTATATAAGCAATTAAGTCACACCATTCCTTGCTGAATCCAGAAGGACAAACCAACAGTAATCAAACAAAAGATCTGATCAACAATCAACAAACACAAGCTGGAACCGGAATCGAGCAATCCAATTAAGGTAACAATCAAAACCAACTCAAATTAAAAAATAAAGGTATATTAGATTTTTCTTTAATGTAAATATGGATATGGGCATACTTACATTTTCCAAGAGCGATATCAATTCCATCGATAACATCATTAGACCCAAGCACATGTCTCCAAACTATATAAGACAACCAACCATAATCTCCATAAGAATCTAGTAGTAATTGAAGAAGAAAAATATAAATTAAATAAACTTCAATGATTAATAATTAAACAGGATTGGGCTTACAAATCTCGCCGTGGCGGAGATCAAGTGAAGCTATAACGTTCTCTTCGGTGGATACTACGACTCGTTTTCGACCAGTTTTCTGAGTGTGGAACACTGCTTGCTTCACTTTCCCGATGTACTGTTGATGCCTGAGATTAAACAAATTAATCAGAATAAAAAATTAAAAAAATGAATTAAAAGCTAAATTTGAAACGAATTCAGCCAAATACAGATAGAGAGAATTGTTAATTTTGAATTTGAAGTGTGAAGTTAAAGTTACCAATCCATGAGGCCCACTTGATCTTCGTAAAGAGAAAGGACAGGACTTAAAGAAGAGAAGAAGAATAAGAAGAGTAAAAAGCGAAGAAGAAAAAACCTAATCGCCATAGCTAATGGCTAAGAGGATTGAAGAGAAACCTCTGTCTCCCTCTAGCCGTCGAAGGGAAAGAGAAAACAGATCTGGAAAAAAAAAAAAGTATCGGGAGGGGAGGAGTCTGCGAGGGAGACTACTTTACCTTCACTTACATCCAAGCCCAAGCCAGCTTCTTTAGTTTTATTTTATTATTATAATTATTAGGTGTAATATAATTATTCTGTAACTGTAATTTTAATGATGAGTACATTAATAATTTAAAAAAAATTAACAAAAATAATTTTTTTAAGAATTAAAGTTTGCAAAGTAGGAAATTACCTTCTTATCCAAATAGACTTAAACTATGACCGTCAGATGTCAAATGTAAAAGCAAAAAGACCAATCCCTACCCTTACACTTTTGTTTAAGTACGTTTTTCAACGGAAAACGAGTTCGGATCCGCAGCAGCTGCTGTCTTTGCTCTTCGAGAGTGACCGGCAGCAATTAATATGACCCAGCTTTCTCCGGAGCCAGAAATTCTTTTTCTTTTTTCGGTACCCTTGGAATTGTAGTGTAATCGTCCTTATGAATTACAAAGTTAAGTTTAGTCTAAGGGATAATGAAAAAGCAAAGAAAATCTGGTTTCGTGGACAGTTGTGTTAGTAGGTATTACTTCTATGATCGGCTTTCTATTGTTGTGTTTTCAGCCAGCAGGAACTTAAATGTTTTTGCTTGTTGAATGGATTTTAGATTTCGGATTCCCAGTTGAACACTGACGTCATTAAATTGAAACTTTTAAATATTAAAAAAAATTATGTTATAAATATTAAATATAATAAATAATTAATAAATATATATATATATATATTTAATTTAAAGATATTATCTTTTAATATAAAATTAAAAAGTTAAAATTTCAAATTTCAGTCAATTAAAAAAATTAAAAATATTAGATATATTAACAGTGTTTTTTCCGGTTATCAGTTTCTTATTGGTTAACGTGCAAACCATCTGGCTCAATCACCTAACCTCTAAGAGCCAAAGTTACCAACAATGATTTGCCGATTCAATCCCTATTTAAAATATGCCCTTTTTGACCATCTGCTTCTTTGTTCCAAGATGTTATGCCTATGAACCAAATTTCGACTGCTTGCATCGTATGATTATAAGGAATTATAAAGGATACAGGAGCGAATTCAGGATTGCATTGCATGAATATTTCAGTCTTGAAAATCAGTCAGATCATTCATCAAAGAAATATAGCAGTAACATGAAAATGTTAACAATATTATACAAGTATAAATGTACTCCTTTGATGTCTCGAATCTGTTTCGAGAAAACACACAGAATTTTCTATATTCACAGCAATAGTTTAGGATCTTTGCTGCACTTCCTGTTTTGATGTGAACTCAACTCTTCCAGTCATGGAAGAAGTTTTTTTTTTCCCCCCCACCAAAGTGACAAAGTCCATGTTTTGTTTGTTTTTCTCTTTCGGCCATTAGCAATGCGAATTTGACAGGTTTCCATTTTATAGAAACTTTAAATCATACTTAGCAACCGTGACTGGTATATGTAAGAATTTACAGCCCAAATACATTTTTAGGAAACCTCGTCCTAACAACGTCGATATGTCCGAGTGGTTAAGGAGACAGACTCGAAATCTGTTGGGCACTGCCTGCGCAGGTTCGAATCCTGCTGTCGACGAGCGTCTCTTTTTGTGCCGAGTCTAATTTCCTTTCATATTTCCATGCATTCACATATATGAACTTTGCACACGCATATATATTGCTTGAATTCTACAAAAAGTGTTTAATAAGAGTAATTCTTTCCTTATTTTTATTGATATATACTTCTAAAAATTATTAAAAAAAGTTTAAACTCATAAAAATCAAATTAAATTTTATGATTTAATTTAATTGATTCAAATAACTATTTATTTTTTATTTTTAAGCTACAATCTCTGTTGTATAAATAAATAAAAAAGAAAGAGTCGATGGAAGTTATTGAAGATTTTTGTTATTAATTCTTGAACCAAAGTCTGTTGCCGGCATCATTTTTCTCCAAATGACCACGTACTGTTAGGCCTCCTAATAAGACGTCATAAATTGGGTTATGGGGCAATATTCAAATACTGCAGTCCCATCATCAGCAGATCGAGAAAGATAATTGTCAAACCAGTACTCAATATTCCAGGGATAATAGAACTTCGCATGTTCTGATTCCAACGGTGCAAAGAAACAACTTCGCTCGCCAGATCCCTCTTCAGTATTCCAGCACAAATGTAACTTTCTGGTCCAAACTGTTTTGATTCCGACGATACAATCAAAGTACAAAAACAGTAAAAGGAAATATTAGTGGCAGACATGGTTTTCTTATAGAATTTTACTGTAGTAAAATTTTACTTTCCCAGTAACCTATTAAATATCAACCCCATATTTTAGGTTAGAGGAAAAAAAAGTATATCTGATCGAGTTATAGTGTTCAGGCAATTTAACTCAATCTTGGAAAAAATAAAAATAATTTTTTTTGAGATTTGGCTTGACCCGAGTCACGAACATTTTAAAAGTGAAAGCCAATACAAATAAAAAAAATTACTTTCATCTTACGTTCTTTGGCCGACATTAAAAGAAAGAGAAAAGTCAATTAAAAGATAAATGATTCTCTATCAATATCTTCAATGAAAATATAAACAGTTTCAAACTAGAAATACCCAAAAAAGTTTTGCTAAAATTACATCAATTAAACTCTTCTAGAATCGATTAAGCAATTTTCCAACAAAAACCCAAATCAGAAAACCCCAACAAATCAAAGAAATCGCAGGCAAAAGAAATAAAAGAAAAGAGAATTGGGAAAGAGTAGGCTTGAACTTAACCCTAAACCCCATCAAACTGAACTCTTCTAATGTGGATTAAGCAATTTTTCAATAAATCAAGATTTGAACTTAGAGAAAAATTTTGATTTAAAATTAAAGAAAAAAAAAGAGAGAGCTTTCTGCATCAATTTCAAAAAGATATCATTGAAACTTCACGTCAAAATTTAACGGAATTAAATTATGACCGACGATTTATAAACAAAATAGATATAAATGTGAAAGGAATTATGTGTAGGGCCCGTCCGTTGCTTTGCATTTGCTTCTGGTTCCATGGCAATGTTGGGTTATAGTCCAAAATCCAAAGGATATACAATGGGGGCGAGCAAGAGGGCCCTGTCCACTAGCTTCAGCCACTGATAATGGTGGCAAAAGAGAACTCAGGTCATAATGAAACAACGCCGCTCAATCAAAAAAAAAAAAATCATCTTAACCCCTTAAATTCCCTTGCTGTTCTCTATCTAATGTAAAGCTGAAATACAGGAAGTCAGCGACAAAGGCGAACTGAGTTTAATGGGAGCCTTCCCCGTACGATAAAATATATCCCCTTTCCACTTTTCTCTCTATTTTTTGTTTTTCCCAATAAGGAAAAACCTTGGAGTTTAGCTTACTTCCCATGATAAATGTAAACCTGTTTCTTTCTTTTCTTTGGCTTGTTCTTGCTGTATTTGTTGGGATCAACGTCTCAGCTTAAGTGAAAGTGGAGAAGTCGTTGACAAGTTTAAAAAAAGTAAGGGTTTTTATTTTAATAATATAACCTTTCGTGCTTCGTGAAAAATTTAGAGAGCTAACTTGGTTGTTTGAATGGTTATTTTTTGGTGTTATTGTGTTAGTGAGCTCATGCAGTTTGAAAAGCTCGTCCCGGAAGCTGGAAAATATAGATGAGAATGGCCCTGCAAGGTGGTTACCACTCTCTTGCCCCCTCCTGAAACTCCTAGATAGTCCATGAGTTTCTTGCCAGATCATGGGGTCTCTCCGCCATGGAACTCTCGAAAGCTGTTGCCAAGACGCATGGAGCGGCTTCCGATGGCCTAGATGAGAAGTCATCTGTTTCTTCTCTTGGAGATGAAAGGCATGACGCAAGCTCTACTGCTTCAAGGGAAGCCGTAACATCCCGTCTTTAATCCAAGCTGTCGTAAAAGAATTATACTTATCACAAGAATATAGCTTTTGATTTCCATGAAAACTTAGAACAATGAATAGAAAAAGCTACAACTCGGAATACAAATTTTCATGTTTGTTTGTTTGTGCAGCCACTTCAGCAGTTACCTAGTGGCGGTAGCCCTCCATGTTCCCCGAGGGAGAGTGAAGATCTGAAGGTACCTCTCGGATTCTGTTCTCTTTATCAGGCCTTGCACTGGTGGATGCTATCTAAAAGATTTGTATACAACTAAGTTGATAATGCCCTTCAAGGCCTTGTCATTAGTTAACCACATTCGCCGCAACACTTAGCATCCCCTGACTCTTTCCCTGCATGATTGAATAGAATATTATGCTGTTCACCAACAGCTTTTTAATGTGCAGGAACTATTTTTACTTCATCGAGTGATGAATCCAGAATTGCTCTCTAATCAGCAACTACTTAAAAAATGGGGTATCTCCTTGTTCAACCTCATCATAGTCATCAGTTTATCTAACACTGTCATCAGATATGTTTATGATATTGGCTTATTGCCAATTTGAAGATATACAAGAACAAGGTAAGAGGGCGAACAATGGGGAGATGGTTGAAGGATCAGAAAGAAAAGGAAGAAGGAAGAGATTAGAACCCACGATGCACAACTGCATGCAGCTGTATCAGTGGCTGGAGTTGCAGCTTCAGTCGCAGCATTTGCTGCCTCAAATGCAACATTACTGGAAATGGCGGCTACCTGTCCCAAGACATCTTTTAAAGAATCAACTGCTCTCGAATCTGTGGCAGCTCTTGTTGCATCCCACTGCATTGAGATCGCGGAGGACAAGGGAGCTGATCATGACCAAATTTTAACGGTAGTCAACTCTGCAATGAATGCAAGAACAAATGGAGATATCATGACCCTTACAGCTGGAGCAGCTACAGGTTGTTCAAATCACTTCTAAATTACACCATCTAGATGGAATGAATTTATCAGTCACCTTCATGAACATATTATTGGTTCAACATACAAATTGATATCAGTGAACTGTCGACTTAAATCTACAAATTAATGCAGCATTGCGAGGAGCTGCTGCATTAAGGGCAAGGCTGCAAAAGATTACCACTTTTGCTCCAGGTGCGGAAAGGGGTGAAGGGGGCAACGACTTGCACATCTCAACGGCATTGAACTTCGTTGCAACGAGGGGAGAACTACTTAAGCACACAGGAAAAAGTACATTTTTTCATAAGTCCTACTAATCAGAAATATCAAATCATCTATCTTCAGTATTTGGTAACAAAATATTACATCTCATCACCATATTTATGTTCAATGATAGGAGCTCTACATTGGAAGCAAGTTTCTTTCTACATAAACTGGAACTGGCAGGTATAAAGCAGGATAAAGAAATCCTAGTAATTATAGACAACTTCTAACTTGATTATATATAAATTTGTCCTTAAATAAATATTCGTACATTGATCTCTAAGAAATATCACTACTTTTTTAATAAAACAGGTGGTGCTTAAATTGAAAAGCAAGCATATGGCTGGTACATACACTAAAAAGAAAAAGTGTAAGCTAAGCAGCGTACCTCAAATAAGACAATTTCTTTATTAATCCTGCCTGTATTAGCAGTGTTTACACTGTGATTTCAGATGTGATCGCAGGAGTTCATAATGACATCCCATCATGGACAATGCCGAGCAGAGAGCTTACTTTGGGATTGAAACAGCTGATAGAATTATAGAATTCGAGTGGAGGAGTAAAGGTGACAAACAGATGTGGACGGATGGGGTCCAGCATATGTTGGATTGTCATAACAATATAGCGTATTTCTAAGAGAAACTGATTGGAGTCATGGAAAATTAGATTTTCATTTCTGTAAAGCAATCATGTTGAAATTTATATATATCTAATTCTCCATGTACTGGGCTTAATTTGCAATAATAGCACCTTCTACAGTCCTATACAGAAAAATTGAAAAAAGAAAGAAAGTGAAAAGGCGAACAAAAGTCTGCAAGAACGGATTGAGTACATTCTCATGTGAGTTTCCTCAAGAATGAAAAAGCTTGGTAGAAGTTAGCATCTAAACATACAAGTTTGTTATGAATCTCTCCCTGGATTCAATCAATAGAGGTAGCAGCTACAATGATATTTGATCACTCGAGCTCCTTAAGGAAATCAATGTTATCAACAAAGACCTGCAGGGCACAAAGAAAAAAGTCAAGGGAATCAAGTGATTTAGATATATAAACCCTCAAAGACATAAACTCCAAGCTAAATTAGCATTATTAGCCATACTGATTTCCAGCCATCAGGGTCGAGGCAAGCAGTAATCTTAGTGTTGATGCCTGGCAAGGGTCCAGGCTCACGAGTAATCTTTCCTCCACATATCTTAATTGCTTCTGCTGTCTTATAAACATCATCCGTGCCTATTGCTATCTGGTAAGATACGAAACTTCAGTCTAATATGGCATAAGAACAAGCCTAATGAGGGGTCAGAAGGAATTTCAGTAACTAGATGTAGAGATGGGAAAAGAATAATCAAATTCACATGAAAGATGCTCAAACTTAAAAAACTGAAAAACAATGCAAGTAAAAACAGAAAGAGTTTACCTGTGCATAACCATTTCCTTTATCGTATTCTGTGACCCCATAGTTGTATGTTAGTTCCAGCATAGCATTTTTATCTTCAGGACCGTAGCCCATCATGGCTATCGTATACTGAAAAGCATGCATAAATATTCGTAGAATGTAAAAAATGACCAGATATGATCAAATATTCAAGATTTTGATGGTGGTTAAAGGGTGTGTCTTTACCTTATACTCAGGGTTATCTTTTTTTCGAAGAAGCTCCATGCCAAAAGCCTATAAATCCAGGAACAAAGATTGGGATATAAGCCTTTTGTGTACTGCTATGAGAGATAGGAGATATTAAAGTTGATAAAATTCAATAGAACAAAGGTTCTTTAACCCTGTAAAAAGCCGCCTACCATCTTGTAGAAATTAATAGATCGATCAAGATCACCAACTCGAAGCATTACTTGACAAAGGGGCTCAGGAGTAGGCCCCCTCTGTAAAAGTTCAAACCTATAACCATCTGGATCTTCGATAAAAGCAATTATTGTATTCCCTCCTTTAACAGGCCCAGGTTCCCTTGTAACCTTCCCCCCCTTGGCCTTTACTAGATCTACAGTTTTTGAAACCTACAAATAATTAGAATACAAAGGTTTTAAATTCATAAATTAGCATAAACGAAATGATTTTCATGGAAAAGAGAGAGCTGAAGTCAAATGGATGACTCCAAACTGATGTTTTTCGAATATCATCCCTTTTTTGAGTGACAATAGCTTCGAATTCGGTCAAAACATGTTCAATTACTAAGCATTAGGGGCTATATAAACAGCTGCATGCCCTTCAAAACAGCATCTAGATTTCTTTCTTTTGAGTTTTTACTAATTGTAGCCATGGGAAGATCTAGTTTAACAAAGAACTTACATCCTCTACTGCAATACCAAAATGACCAAATCCATTTCCAATATCATATTTGTCAACTCCATAATCTGCAGATTTAAAGCACAAAAGTACATTAGAGAGTAAAGACGAAACCTTTTTAGTATGTGAAGTTATGCATCTCTAATCAGCATTTCAAAGGTGAGATAGACGTATAAGCATCCGAACGTGCTGAAATGAGGTAATCACTCACTATAAGTAAGTTCAACAACAAAATGAGAATCTTCAGGTCCATATCCAAGAAAAGCATTCGAATATCTCTCCTCAGGTATGTCACGCTTTCTTAACAGCTTCATTCCTAAGCATTCGGTATAAAACCTGCAGACAAATGGATTAGCCATCTGAATATGATCCTGAATCACCAAAGAGTATTACATGTCAGTTTATTCAATATTCCAGTCTATGAGAAAGCATACTTTATTGTCTTCTCCAAATCACCAACACGGTAAACAACATGAAGCATTCTTCTTTTGTCATTTTTAACCCAATTTAATGCATCTTGCTCCTTAATAGCAGCAGCAATATTGTCCGATGTACTATCCTCGATTGAGTTTCCTTCTGCTCTTAATAATTTAGCAGCATTTGCTCCAAACAATTGCGACTGAGGGATAGCTGAAACAAGCAC
>JBBYHL010000019.1:3059896-3073997 GCA_038381835.1 Adansonia madagascariensis | reverse complement strand
CGAAATAATTGTATTGCACGATTGACAGCGTGCCCTCTGTTGTTAAAAATAAAGTAACGAAATAGTCGAACCATTACGCTTACATTATGTAGATATATAGCAGTTGTTATCGAGCAAAGTACAGACAAGCTTAGCTCACAATTATCTTAAGGCCGGTCATATCATAGTGGTTTCATCGTCGAGTTGCTAAGGTCAGTCTTGACACTCTCTCCGGTGATCATCATGCCGAAAATTGCTTTAGGAACAAGCCGAGAGGCCGCTCAGCCTGACTGCATCAAAGCCCTTGTTATCGAGTTTGTCACCACTTTCCTCTTCGTTTTCGTTGGAGTTGGATCTGCCATAGCTGCTGGTAATCAATATTACTAATTAACTTAATTTGCACCATTATCATGGATCAACTTCTTCCTTTGTTCAAACGGATAATTGTTGTCGTTTTTTTTTTTTTTAATTTTTTGTTTTTAACGTTTATCTCTGATCATCAACAGATCAGATGGGGGCAAATAATACGCTGGTGGGCTTATTAGCGGTGGCGGTGGCTCACGCCCTTGTGGTAGCCGTTATGATATCGGCCGGACACATATCCGGCGGGCATCTTAACCCAGCAGTCACGATTGGCTTGCTTTTCGGTGGTCATATCACGTTGGTCCGATCCATCCTCTACTGGATCGATCAGTTGTTGGCTTCTTCAGCTGCTTGTATACTTCTCAAGTATCTCACTGGAGGATTGGTAAGAGTTTATAGAAGGCCTTTAGATTCTAATGAATTTGCTACAAAACAACAAACCCCATATGGGTTGACCACGTTGATCACTTGGAATTTCCCAGTACTTGACTTTAATGTTACAGATCTGGGTTAATTAACAAATAATGAACTAGCTTTTCCTGATAAACAAATTTATAGTTGTTTTTTTATTTAACTCTTTTCTTTGTTGTGCAGAGTACTCCAGTTATTACATTGGCAAGTGGAGTGGGGTACCTTCAAGGTGTTATATGGGAGATTGTTCTAACATTCTCCTTGTTATTCACAGTCTATGCCACGATTGTGGACCCCAAGAAAGGTTCCATCGACGGGCTAGGTCCATTTCTTACTGGGTTAGTTGTTGGGGCCAACATCTTAGCTGGTGGAGCTTTTTCTGGTGCTTCAATGAACCCAGCTCGGTCATTTGGACCTGCTTTGGTGAGCTGGGACTGGACAGATCACTGGGTTTACTGGGTTGGACCCCTGATCGGCGGTGGCCTTGCTGGCTACATCTATGAAAACTTCTTCATTTTTAGGACCCACGCTCCCCTTCCTCGCGAGGATGAAGCTTTCTAATTTCCGTACATTATTGCTTCTTTTTTCTCTCTCAATGTATCAAGTTTCTAGTGTGTTTGCTTCCTCTAATGGTAGCTTCCTGCATTTTGGGTCTTTCTTTAGATTATCTTTATTGTGAATTAATCAATAAATAAATAAGAATTTAGTTTTGTTTCCTAAATATTTTTTTTTATTAACTTATACTGTTTCTCTCCCTATGTATAATTCTTGGTTTGGAATCTTTTTTATGGAAGAAATTTATTTACAAACAATCCAGCAGAAGAAAGGGTTGGTCAGATTGATAAAATTTTTAGCAAGAATTATGTGAAAGGATCTCAAATATCACAATATCTTTTGAAAAATGTAGGATGAAAAACTGGTTGATTGATGCAATCGTACACTCATTCTCAATATATGCAATCTCTTTTCATTGTCTCATTGACCTTTCAGATGAATTCGAGAAATGAAAGCTTCGAACCAATAGTCTCACCATGACTTTTCCAAGCTTTACCATTTAATTCTTTTGATGAACCAATTACCGTTTCTGTTTTCGTTACCTACTCCTATTTAAATGATACCCCTGTTGAGTAGCTGGGACATAGTGATGGAGGCATATAAGAGGTGAATATATCCTAATTAATGGTACTACAAGGTTTAGGTGCAAACTCGTTGCCAGATTAATATCCCTTCAATTCGAAATCTGGACTTTGGATTTCATATGGGGATGCATAAATATATTTATTTATTTATTTCTCATTCACGTCGTACTATTCCGGTCTGTCGTCTTTTATTTTCAGTAGCTAGAGCCATGTGGAATTATTGAGGGCAAACTGTCTAAGCTACCTAATATATTGGCTGAATGTTCTCTTAAATGAAATTCATATGTCGGATGAAATCATGTAATTATTGAATTAAATTATTAAGATGACCCTCAAAAGTGAGAAGCATTGTCTGAAATATATGGATTTCAAGGCTAATCTAGGATGAACCTTTGCAGTAAAATGACAGATCGTACCTCTCTTTTGCTTCTTGAGTCAGCTTGAACTTGCTAGCAAGCTAGGATTGAAAACCGTGATCGTCTTTTAAGTCAATATGTAAGTTGGCTTCTAACCCTCCCTGAATTTATGCTCTGAAAGATCATCGCCATGGATAAAGTACTCATATACATATGTTTATGTGTGATAGCATGCATATTATTTATTAGAATCAAGTAAACACCCTGGCATTTCTGATAAGCTTTCAATTTAAAATCATTTGACTATAAAAGATGAAGAGATTCAACTTGAACATAGGATTACAAGAAACTCAAAGACTAAACAAATACCTTGAAATAACTGAAATTTTATTTCCCTAGCCTTTGTTTGTACAAAGATTATGGAGAAAAGAACTACAAAGTGAAACATTGGCTTAAATTACTGGAAATGATTACCTTGAAGCTTCTTCTCGACCCAAGAAGGAGACAACACTGGGCTCATCTCATACTCCATCGTCTTTGTCTTTAAATCGTTTCGTTCAGCAAAATCGAAAGAGATTTTCTCTTCAGGCATGACTTTCACCCTCCATACCTTGAAAGTTTGATCCAAACTAGCACTGTAAACCAGGAATCCCATCACAATTTTCTCCATCTCCAAACAAGCGGCTAAGCATCTGACAGGCCCTCTGTGTCCATCCAAAACCGCCAAACATTCATGGAAACAACTTCCTTCCTCTCTCTTCCAGACCCTAATCGTTGTATCCTCCGAGCCACTGAATATCAACTTCTCTATAGCCGCCAAACAGAGAACTGAAAAACGATGACCCTGCAAAAATCCGCCATGGTTGAACCTACCGGACATTTTTTCTTTCTCCCAGAAATTTATGGTGCCATCAGATGAACCCGAATAGAGGAAACAATTGTTGAATGTTGTGCTTAAGGCTAGGGCATTGACAGGGGATTGTTGGAATTTTAGTGTCATGGTTAAAGTGTGGGAGTTTTCTCTATATACTCTCCTCCATATCTTCACCGATCCATCAGAGGAGCAAGTGAAAACACACCCATCGTCTTGGTTGACCACTATCGCGTTGACGTTGCTTTCATGTGCCACGAATGAATCTACACATTTTTTATCTAGAAGCCGCCAAGCTTTTACTGTTCTGTCATATGAGCCAGTGTACAAAAGCCCTTCGGCATGGTAATAAGCCATGCAAGAAATACAATCTCTATGTTGTTGGCTGCTTGTCTTAGGAAACAGAAGGAATGAGTTTCTCTTAGGGAGTGTTGAGATCTTTTTGAATCTGAAATTATCCGAAACCGAATAGTTCCAGATTCTGATCTTGCAGTCTCTATGCGTGGTGAAAAGCATGTTACCATAAGCGAAAATGGCCCGGACTTCACCACAACTAGACTTGATATATCCCCGCTCAATGCAGTCGGGCTGCCTCCATGCCCTGATACGACTGCTATCTGAGCCGGTGAAAACTAACCCTTTTGAGAGTGCAATCGAGTAGATGTTGCCCTCCTGGCGATGAAGAGAAGCGATGCAATGGTAGAGGAGAGCAGGGGATGGAGTTTGAAGAGGAGATAGCGTCCATGGTGATTCAGGACTACCGGGCGGAAACATTGAGTGCATGGTGGCACTTGCTCGGGGGCTGGAAGGTCTTCCAGGGCTGAATTGGAGATCTTGCTTATACATATCTAGGTGAGTTCTGATAGAAAGGCGTGGAGGTGATTCGGTTGGATTGTTTTCTTCATCCATGAATCCATGAAGATTATTTCTGCCATAGAATTCCATGGCAAAAGAGAGGATTTGGTTATTGTGGGATTAGAGTTGAAAACCTATGAGGGTTGGCTAGAGATATGAGGACTGCACTGATGGTGTATTTATGAACTTAATTTGGTGAGTTGGGGGTTATCGGTATGGTTTCAATGGCAACATTAAAGAAGACAAGCTATGCGCAATGGAAGCCATCATACGTAGAAATAAATCAAGTACCATAAATAAGAGGTCATGGTTCGTAACTAGCTTGCTTCCAGAATCATTTCTTACCCCAGGCTATTTCCCTTTCATTCCAAAATATAGTAATCGGTAAAAAGGAAATTACTATTTGTAGAAACCTTGCAATTAGAAATAAATCATTAAAATTGCAAAGAAATTCTTTAAGATTGTTAAAATCATGTCTGATATACGTCCATTTTTCTAAACCCATGCATTCATTCGAAGCTAACAAGGTAAGATCCTGGAAATCAAAGTTTGAACCCAAAAAAAAAAAAAAAAAAAAGAGTGAATTGTCTTTCCCCATAAAAGCTACAAAAAGGGATGCATGGTGTTCTAACAGCTCTTGCCCCGGTACAGAAATTCCAGTTCATGGATTAGCTAAGTATCGTATGGGGTGGTTCTGATCATTCATCGTTGTTAAAAGATTAGGTAGCCATCCTACCTCTGATATTAACTGTTTAGTAAACTAGGGCTGGCCAAAACAGGACATCTAAGCTGCTGTTATTCTGCCTGGAATATTGGAAAAAGCCAATTGGTAATGCATGATTAAAATCCTTACTGAAAAAAGAAACGATATGAAATTTACCATTTCCTTTGCATTGTCATATATTACAAAACTGCGACTGATTGACTACTGCTTCATTATCGGTAAAAAAAAAAAAAAGCCTTAAACGTGAAAATTAAGGAGGGAAAGGGACGGGTAATAATAGTGAATACCTAAGATAATTGATTGCAAACCTGTCGACTGTCAAAATCTCCCACGCACATATATATAACAGTTAGATCTATTTCACAAGGAAAGGGTCGACAGTCGCTCTCCCTTTTACTTCTGATTTGGGTTCAATATTTCCAATATCCCCAACACTCAATTTTCCGAAAGGCGTTGGCCAGTAGGCCCAACACCCAAAACCCAGGACTAAGTCCATCAATCCATCCTGGTTTGTTACTATAAAATTTTAACCTACCCAAAACCTTTAACGCGGAACTGAAGCCGTGGATTTCTAATTTGCCACTGCTTGTTGGGGATCCTGGAGGCTGACAATCTCGCTTTGCATGCTATAGCGAAATCTCTTCATGTAGACATGATCTCAAGGCGACACCAAAGAAATGAAATGAAATGAATTTGAGACTTACATATGAAGTTGAGTAAACTACTTGTCTTTGCTTCTTTTCAATTAAAATGAAGAGAAATTTCTTAGCCTCTTCGGGGCGACGGGGCCAAGAAATTTGTATATATAATAATAGGCCGAATCCCACGGTTACTCGAAGAAAGTCAAAAGATTTCGTACTATAGAGATGAGATGACAACCCACCTGACATCATAGTTTCGCATTTAGGTTTCAGAGTTTCATGGCTCTATACCTGCAGATTAATTTTCCAAGAAACTACTATAGTTAGTATTAACTTTGAGCCTTGGAAAAAAAAAAGATTAGATTTGATTAATAATTGTTATTTGGAACCTAAATTTTAATATTTTTATTTGTTTTTTTATAAAACATTTATTTAAAATGTTTGGATTCAGTTAGGCCATTTAATTGATAGATAATCAATGTACCAACCTTCTGACATCTGAGATGGCATGGCATTTACAAAATATAAACTTTTTCCTTTTGGTCGTCAAAGTAATTTACTAGAGAATCGAAATGTGTTGTGGCAATCATGCATAATGTCTATATATGCTTGTTTTGGGCTAGAAAAAAGTGTTCATCCTTGCAAACAGCCGCTTAAGAGACAAATATGTAGCATGATTTGTATTTGGTGGAGCCTCCGATACAATATCAGATGCAGCAAACTGCAGGACGTCAACTCGGCAATTATTCTCATTTTTCTGAGAAAAAAAAGGAAGAAAGACTTTTAGATGAGATGTGGAGCCCCTTTTATCTTTGAGTTTTGACCAGCTAGCGTAGTTAAGGAGAAAGGGAAAAGAACCTTACTTTCATATAGTGCGCGTGTGTAAGCACAGAGAAAGTTCCTGGCGGCTACACTTGTGGAAAAATATGGCTTCCCCTCTCATTATTTCTTCTTCCCCTACAAACCCATGATCTGCAACTCCATCTTTCAGTGCTACAGATTCTCTCTAGCTCTAGGCTTCAACCATGGACAGACGACTTCATGAAACTATTCTAAGAGGGGACATACCAAGCTTTCTCAACCTAGTTCAAGAAGATGAACATATCATCGAACAGACAGTAGCAGGATCCTTGAACACAGTCTTACACTTGGCTGCTCGTTTCGGGCATGCAGAGTTAGCGTCGGAGATCATTAAGTTGAGGCCGGAAATAGTGGCGGCAGAGAACGAGAAACTGGAGACGCCATTGCATGAAGCTTGCAGGGAAGGGCGAGTGGAGATCGTGAGACTCTTGGTGGCGACTGATCCTTGGGTTGTTTACAAGGTGAACAGGGAAGAAGAAAGCGCGTTCTTCGTGGCTTGCGAGAGAGGGAAGGTTGATGTGGTTAAGTTTCTGCTGTTGGATTTTCCATGGATGCTGATGTTGGAGGTGGATGCTTCGACTACTTCCCTTCATGTTGCAGCTTCAGCTGGACATACAGGTGATATTTCCATTAATTCTAGCTTTAATTATCAGGGTTAAAGATTTTTGCATGCTTGAATTAAAAGAAAGTTGTATTCCACTAACTAATGTCTTTATTGACAAGAAGGCAGCTAGCTAGAGTAGAAGTCCTTGTTGAGAAGTTGCTTTAATTTATTTTTTTGAATCCGTTTCATATTAAGATTGCATGTTTTGATGATATTTTAATAAAATACATAAACCAATTGTCTTAGTTATATTCATTAGTTATTCATAAAGGGGGTTAGTTGGAGGCTGGCAGTAAGTGTTGACTTCCCGAATGAAACAAGCAGTGGCTAACGGGATGTGAGATATGTCCAAATATGAACAATGTTTTCACTTTCACCGTCAATAGTGATTGAGATGGTGAGAGACATATTCTAATTGCTACAAAATGTTTGTAATTTTGATTAGTCATATACTGATATCCATAGGAAATTTTATAAATCTTAAACTTTTTTTTTCCGGGAAAAAAAATTGATTATCCATCATACTGGGAAGATCGTACTAATTTACTTCCTAAATTCAAAGCAAGTACCTGACAGAATTTCGTTATAGATGTGGCGAAGGAAATTCTGAAGGCACGTCCGGAATTTTCCTCGAAAAGAGACATGTATGGTTGCACGCCTTTACACCTGTCTTGCAGCAAAGGCCACTTGGAGATAACCCGAGGGCTGCTGAGGTTGGACGCTGACCTCTCTTCCATACAGGACAACGAGGGAAGGACCCCGCTTCATTGGGCTGCCATCAAAGGCCGAGTCAACATCATTGACGAGATTCTATCCATGAGCCTTGACTCTGCTGACATGGTAACCAAACATGGAGAGACAGTTCTTCACCTAGCAGTGAAGAACAACCAATATGAAGCTGTTCGGTACCTTGTGGACAACCTCAACATAACTAAGCTGGTTAATCTGCCTGATAATGATGGCAACACTGTCTTGCATATAGCAACAGCTGGAAAACTTACTACTGTAAGACCCTTTCGCACCTCAATTAGCTCTTAGTTTGTCTTTGTCACTTGAATTAACAGTCACTATTACAGACAAAGAATGATGTTTAGATGGATCTTGAATTCTTGATTCTATAAGTTTGCATCTCTCCCTTGAAATCAGATGGTAATCTTTCTTCTGAAGCTTGGTCTGCACGTAAATGCAATAAACCGAGAAGGATTCACTGCTCTGGACGTTATTGAATCAGATGCAAGCAATTCTGGTGCTCTTGCAATATTACCAGCTTTACATGAAGCAGGGGCTAAAAGATGCGACCAATTGCCTCCAGGTTCACCAGAAGTTCAAAACATACGGGAGAGCAGCCCAAAAATTGTGCCGTACTCTATGTTACCAAAAAAGACACCGGAGTCTCCTATACAAAACCAACGCCGCCACCGCCGCCGTCATCTCAGAGACAAGCGGCTGGAACTCCATAATGAAGGTTTGCGCAATGCTCGTAATACCATCATTGTTGTGGCAGTGTTAATAGCCACGGTCACATTTGCTGCAGGCATAAACCCACCCGGGGGGTTTAACCAAACAACTGGAAAAAGCATTTTGGGAAAGCAACCTTCGTTTAAGGTCTTCATGGTTTGCAACATCGTGGCACTGTTCTTGTCACTAGGCATAGTCATCTTCCTAGTTAGCATTATACCATTTCGGAGAAAATCCATGATGAGGTTACTGGCTGTCACACATAAGGTGATGTGTGTGTCCACGTCATTCATGGCAGCCGCTTACATTGCTGCCACGTGGACTATAATGCCACGTGGACAGGGTTCTCTATGGGTGCTGGTGGCAGTGGTTTCCATAGGGGGAGGGTGCACCATGGCTATATTTATGGTCTTGGGGGTGCTACTGGCTAGGCATTTACTTAGAAAATGGGAATGGAGGAAAAGGAAGGCAAAGAAAGGAAGCCCCAATAGCAGCATTAGTCGAGTCGAAGAAATGCAGATAATGAAGAAAGGTACCCAAGAATCTACTAGCAATTCAGATATCGATAGCTCTGATCAAGGATTCCACCCTTACTAGACATTAGCTAAGTAATTTAGGTGTTCATATCATATGTATAATTAAGACTTCTATAGCTCAATATTTATGTGTAAAATTATTACCGATTCATCAAGACTTTTGTTTCAGGCTTTCAGCTTTTGATTTGATATCACTAAGAAAAGTTCCCAAGATAGACGACTCTTATATCTACTGTTAAAAACAGCCACGTTGTCTAATTGTTTAATTGGATCATTTAATTTGAGCAGCAATATAACTTTTGGGTAACTTACGAGAGCTTGGTGTTATGTGTATGTATCATTTAATTGGAGAATTTTTCACGAATATTTTTTAAAAAAATAAAAAATTTGAATAACATAAGTTATTAACGCAAATAATTTCCATCTTTACATTTAAAGTGATGGGAAGTAAGGATTTACAAATGACAACTTAAGTTATTCTCAATAGATATAAATACATCTAATTCGATTTTTTTGGTACAAATAAGAAATCTTAAGATTCCATCTTAAAATTTCTACCCCAACTTTATCTCCCATTCATTCCACTTGAGAAGTCAAAAGTGGCAAATACCAGTACATAAAATTATAGATAGTTGCTCAATGGTGAGTTTGTAATGGGAAAAACATTTTAATATTTTGGGATTCAAAGAAGGAATTATCTGATCTCGTTTTGCAGTTGCATTGGCCTAAAAGCTCCATGGAAACCGTACGGAACTCTGCATGGCAGGGTGATTTTGGCTACGGGCTTACTGCTGAAGCTCTTTGCTTCAATGATAAGAACCTGCTTGCAAATTTGCAATAAAAATAAATAAGATAACTCTTTGTTCTAAGTTACTTTGATTTGGGTGCGAATGTTATATGGATATGTTCAATATTTTAAAGTTTTTCTACGAACTGGAAAGATCATATTCTCGTATCCATATCTGAATTTAAAAAAATGAAAAGTTAGAGCAACATAAACTTCTCTCGCAAGTGGATATAGTTATCAGCTTAAAATCAACTTACTTGAGATACATTAGTATCTTCATTGTGAACAAAAGTGATAATCCAACCATCTTCTTCAGCACCTCCTTCTTTTGGGACAAAGGCAGCTCCAGTGCCAAACGTATTCTTCTCAAACATATGATATTCTACCTTTATCAACCCTTCTACTTTCTTTTCTCTCTACTTTCAATATAGAAGTTAGAACAGTAATTAACCAACTAACAAATGATTTAAAAAAAAAAAAGAAAAAAGGAAGACAAAATAATTTTTAAGGAACCCTAAATATATACCAACGAAACTTCAGGGTTCTGCTCTTCAAAGTACAGCTTGGCAAGGCCTCCATATTTTGCAGTGCCTGAAATAGTTAGTAGTATATAGGTCAGATGATAGTATAACTTGCGGAAAAATTCCATTCAAGGGGGCTATTTTTATGACTACCTGATTCGGAACTCGCAATGCAATCACGCACTTGGCAATAGCCATATTTATTTTTAACACCAATGAAAGCTTCATTAATCAATGGAAAATCCATGGGAAAATCAAATCCTGTTAGATTTCTCTCCTTTATATCACCGGTGTGGATGTTCATTCGCCACTCATAAGGACAAGGAAATATTAATTGGTCTTCGGATATGGCACCATCAGTGTCTGCTTCAGTGGATTTTACTGGCATGAATTTTCTCGAGAACCAATCGAATTTGTTCTTTCCTTGATCAGGCCCTGGTATTACTGAGTCAAGTGCTCTACAGCCCCACATCACAACCTGTTGGAAAGTTAATCAGGTAATAAGATCATTTTTCGATGAAGATCAGTGCAGTAAAAAGTTAAAATCAGCCATGACTTTAGCCATAGTTTTACCTCATCGCCATCCTCAAAACAATTGAAAAGATGAAATGTGCAATTCGGTTTCACCTTAAACCACTGAATTGAATCAGCATCACCATAGCGAGGCATTATGCCGATCCTTGCATCTCCTTCTTTGTCGTACTTTATTAATCTACATGTCAAGATTGGTAAATACTTAAAAGAGTAACAGTTTTAAGCTAAGGAAAGGAAATTTCTAGAAAGAATTAGACTCACTGTCCTCCACGAACAAGTCTGTTCAAGTCTATCGATAGAGGGTGGTCCATAAACACATTGTACCTTGCAAAAGGAATATCCACGTTAACTTTAATAAGTATTTGGAAGGTAATTTGAAGCTATGATGAAAACCTACCGTATTTGGATTCGGAAGTAATGAGTTCAACATGGTTATACTCAATTTATTAGAACGATCATATATATAAATATATATATATATATATATATATCTGAATATATGTTAGATACCGAGTTTACCTCTGCGTAACTCCAATTTCATGGCATAGGCTGCACCTATTTAATTTCAGATCCGCTCTATGCAGCAATTTCTTTCCATCAGCTGTAGAGAAATGAGCACACATTAGAAGGCGGCCAGGCCTTATTTAAAAGATACTTCGGACTTCAACAAAGAAGAATATACCTGAAATTACTCCCACTTCAACAAAGGGCTTAATTGCATTAATCCCCATGATAACTAGCTCCCCGGTGCCCGGAGCTTTCTGTTACAGAGTAAATGATCTTAGCAAATAATCATATAATCCATAGTAAAGCTAATGTTCAGAATCGTTACTGTAGAGAAAGTGAAGAACCTTCGGATGAGAAGAAAATGGCCTGTCCCAAGCTCCATTAACATCCCAGTCATTCAAAGTTTCTAGCGTAACGATGTTAATCTCTTGAGGTTTGTGATTTTCCGAAATCGAGTACATCTTCCCAGCATGCTCAAAAACATTGGTATTGCTGATTTGTTTGTTTACTTTACCAAATCTCAACTGAGGAAATGTAAATAAATCAAACACTTATTATAACCCAAATCTCGGTTTTTAATTATTCAAAAATTGGCTGAGGCAATTTGATAGTTTGAAAGAACAAAGTTTGGATAAAACCAAGCCCACCATGTTAAGCAAATAAGCAGACAAAACAGCCGGCGAATCGCCTTCTATGGCAGGAAGAAAAGATGGCTTGTTCCGTTGTTTTTCAAGCTTGAATGTGTCAGTTTCAACGTGTCTGTTTTTATAAACAACAGTCCAGCTCCCATCACGGCCTTTGCTAAAATATAAAGCATGAAGCATTCCTTCTCCTTCTATCCAAATGTGATTTGATGTCCCAAACATGGAACTTGTCGATTTTAAGGCTCCAAAAAGGGGGTTTGGTCCTACAATAATTACAATAAGCAAGAACCTGTTACAGTTAGTCACATTTTCAAGGTTTCATTTACTAACCCTACAATAACATCAACTAATGTTTGAGACATGTTCATGCTCATGTTTTTTCTCTGAAAACTAATTATATATAATTATATATAATACCCCATACATTGACACAAACAAGAATAATAATAAAGGGATTATCCAACTTGTCCGCATCATCATGGCAGTTAACTTTTGGATTGTAATGAGAAGCGTTAACTTTGAAGAACAAAATAACATTCCACCAGTTTATAACACATAGGCAAATGGCTATAGTTCATAGGAAAAAGTTTACTTGACTTCGTAATTTCTTGTCAAATAGAATAATAATTCAAAATTTCTCTGATTATACTTGAAGCTCCCAGTCAATGACTTAACCTGTCATCTGGTCTTTACAATTATTTTTCAACTCCCTACATAACACTACAATTGTCACCAAAAAAAAAAAAAGCTACAGGCTTTGCATGTCAGATCAGACAAACTTAACCTTGAGTCAAGTGTTTTTAGTTGTTGTCCTGTAAGAAGTTTCCCTGAAGATAAAATAACATATGAAACATAGCCGTTTCTTGATTTTTTCTTCTTAACCGATGCCGTAGCTTACTCGGCTTAGTATTAGTAATAATTAAAATACTTAATCTTGTTTTACATGGATTTTTACGGCATTGATAGCAAAGATCTTCGTATTCAGAAAATATTTTAATGTAGAGTGATTAACTTCAATAACAAACCGTTTCTTATGTAGACACCTTCTGGAAAATAATCTGGCATTTCTCCTCGGATGTTGGTGACATGAACGGCTTCTTTCAACTCATGTACAGGAGCAAAATTACTCTGTAATAATTAAAATGTTAGAAATGTTTTATTTAATTACATATTTAAGCATATATAGAAAAGCTTACCTGAGATGGCAGCAATGGCTGATCAACGAACTCAAACACAGAATCAACAAATGCATCCACTAACTTTACTGCAGTGTTCTTGACAGTTTTGGAGACATCAACATCTATTCGCAAGGGAATTTGCTGTATTTCCCTTAAAAATGGCTGCCGAAAAGGTACATACATACATATATCAACTACTTGTTATCTGTACAGCTTCCCCCATTTTAAATTTGCCAAAGTGCAAATCAAGAGAGAAAATCTATGAAAATAGGAGAAAACTGACCTTGAAGGCAGAGGAGAGCGTGGCCTTGAAGTGATCAAAACCTGGTGATGATATGGAAGGCTTTTGAGCAGAGCAATGCACATGAACCGGCAAACGAGAAGAAGCCATCTGATATCTTCTCTCTTCAATTATCTTAAAAATTTTGTAGATTCTGGCAACCAATTAATATAGAAAGCTATGACGTATATATGTTTGCACACCCACATGGAAGAAAAAAATTTTTAATTGCTTTTTGCATTATGCAACATGCCGGGTGTTGATATTCTACCAAGGTGTCCTCACTCTTGACATGTGGGATTAATTTAGTACTGGGAGAATTCGAAGAAAGTAAAAATGAGCTAATCATTATAAAAAAAATAAAAAAATAATTTTAAAAAATAACAGTTACTATAATTATTAATAAATAATTTATAATTATCTTTTTAACCCTTGTTTTATATATTTTTATTTCGCGATTTATTTCATAGTTAAATTCAACTGACTTTTCCTCTTTGTGTGTGTATATATATATATATATATATATAATAATATTTATAAAAAATTAAAAATATTTTATATTAAATATTAAATTATTATTTAAAAATAATAAAAATAAAAATATATTTTATATTAAATCTCAAATTATTATTTAAAAAATAATTAAAAATATTTTATATTAAATTATATATTATTATATATTATATAATGTATAATGTCTATTATATATATGTTGAAGGGAAATGGGCCTCTCCCCGCATATATATATAATATATATTTTATATATTATGCACTGTATATTACAATAAATGAATATACGACTTATCAGAAATAAATGTACGGATAAGTATAACTAAATATATAATTGACTAT
>JBBYHL010000019.1:3033572-3056194 GCA_038381835.1 Adansonia madagascariensis | reverse complement strand
CAGGAAAAAAAGGCTTTCGGTCAACTTACTGTGCAATCAGTACAGCTGAAATCATCCTACAGGGTCCTAATACTACTCAGACTCCAGTCTCGACAGCTCAATTTCAGTGGTTTCTAAAGTAAGAAGCATATCATGGTTCAAACAAAATATCTAATAGCTATTCGATGGAAGATTGACAGAGAACTTTGCCACAAAACAATTGCATAGAATATTTTCCTACAAACTTTGTAATTAAAAGACTCCAAGCAAGGAACAGACTCAAAGCAAAGTGATCATAAAGCATGCTTCAATTAAAAAAAAAAAAAAAGGTAATTGAAAAACGCAGTGACCTCATTATAAATGTTGAAACTTTCACGGTAAGTAGACGAAAGTTGGAAAAACACTGGATTCTGAATAAAGCCCAACTCAGAAAGCATTTTCTAGGGAAAAAAAATAACCAAATATTTAAAAAAGAAAAACTTACGGACTCAAAATGGCGGTTACCAAAGTTGTTGAAGCCTAGAAAGCAAAGTCGATCTGAGATTCGCCATCTCTCCTCGGCTTTTCTACTACGACGGAAGCCACTGCCGCCTCAAACTCAATGGATAAAACTCTAATCACTACCGACCACAGCTACGACCTACAGCCTGTCCAAAACCCTAAAAGCTTCGCTATCTCTTTCTTCATACACGAGAAAGAATTTTGAAGGAAGGATGGAAGTGCCGCTGGAAAGGGTTTCTCGATAGAAGAGGAGAGTGAAGAAAAATCTGATGAGATTGAGATCTTTTAAAGACATGCCTCAACGGAAAAGCGAAAAACAAGGAAATATTAACGTTGTTTTCACCAGAAATTTTGAAATATTTTTACTAATTTTAACTTGGGAAAAAATCCGCCAAGATTTGAAGAGGGGGTTGGGTCGGTGGAGGAAACGGATATTCTCCAGGCACAGAGGTTGCATACCGACTTGAGAAAGAGAGGGCTAATTATTCCTCCAGGATAGCACAACCAAGATTCGTGGCAAAGGTTAGTCTAACTGAGTTTAGGGCCTGGGGTGGCAATTCTGTTTCAATGAAATCTGGCCGAAGCCTTGCCATTGACAATTTATTTATCAGAAGATTTGTCTCAGACAAATTCAACAAAGGACCATCCTTCCAATTAACCTGCTTCAACCATGGAAATTTTTTTTTTTTTTTTAAAAAAAACAATGCCACCAGTCAGTTAAGCCAAGTATTAGCAGATATAATGAAAATTCAATACTGCAAACACCATCATTGTAAAAGGAGCTTACGGAATCATAAAGAAGAGGCAGCCAAAAGCATTGAGACATAGAAGGGTCTTTTATAAGCTATAATAAATAAAAAAATCACATAACAATCTTGCTCTCATTATGATCTTTTGATGATGATAACCATAAACAAATCATAGAAATCAATAGCTTGTTAAACCCAGGAGAATTCTAAATATGGCTGCACACAGTTTTCTATTAATATTTAGCTGTAACCTGATATCTAAGAAAATGTCTCTTTGTTACGAGTAATTGTCAGGTTTTTCAAACAAGTAGCAGACTAGCAGGCCCAATAAATTATAAAAAATATGATAAAATATATATACCGATATAAGCGATTCCACAGCTTGCCAAGCAGCATCATTAGTTTTTCCATCATAAACATGCCCAAGTGATTTCTTGAAATTTCTATATCTGTGATGCATCAAAGGTTAGGGTTTGGGGCTTAGAATATTGAAGAAAATTTTTTGATATACATAATAATCCAACAGTAAGCAATGACAGAAATTCTTACTAGTGTAGGAACTCTAGTCCACCAGCAGTCTTAGAATCGTAACCCAATAACCAATTTAACCCTTCCCATTCCTGTGAAGATAAAGGATAGACTAAGCATCCCATAAACTAAATAAGCTCTGAGCATACAAGGTTCGAGCTAAGAAGGTTGTTTATACAAATTACATCGAAACTTTCATCAGAGATTCTTTTTCCAACTGAATCAAACAACTGCTGAGCTATCCTATTAAGATGATATTCATCCCAAGCTTGCTGAAGCCAAAAAACTCCAGAACTTTTCCTACCATGCTTCCAGTGGTATACTCCAGCAATATAAACCTGGACAGTAAGAATCTTTAACCGACATGTTAAAACATTCAATTATCATGTCTTCCCAAATTTCTCTACAGGTTGGGAAACACGATTTCCAAAATGGAATGGCAGGCTTTATGTGTTATTCATCACCAAAACAAAATGATGCCTTCCAAGATGCTTATACCTTAATAATATCTGAAGTTATGCTGTGGAGTTCATAAAGGCAGCAAATCTCCAGCTCTGCATACAATATAGAATTACATTATCAAACAAACACTTGATAATCCTCTAAATTCCAAAATAATAAGAGGAAAGCAAAATGCATAATGGCAAAGATCAGTGGCATCTAAAAAATTGAAAAAATGACCTTACGCAACAACTGATTATGTTGAACAGGCTGCTTGGCCAATAATATCTGTAACAGAACCATCCCCTGCTTCATGCATGATACAAGATAAATTGGAGCAATCTGTAGACGTTGCAAGAAAAGTATATGACAAACACTTAATCAAAATTCTAGCATTCCATGCAAATGTTATTTGTGAATAAATTAAAATAATGGGAAATCATATTAGTTTACTCATTACTATGAATCATATCCAATGAAGTAGGTTAAGTAGCATCCCGTATTTCCTTTATCTATAGGTTAGAAAGGCAACAAACCTAAGCCATACAACGTATAAAACATGCATATCTGTGGCTTCGTATACGAATGAAAGTAATCCACATGGCTATTTGCACCCACTTGCCATGTTATTGGATGTGAGGATAGGACTTGAGCATAAACAAGTCAATGAAGCTCCTATTCCCCACAACTTATGATGCTCGTCATGTAAAGACATTTCTGCATGGTCGTCTCCAGCAGTCAACAACTCTATGGCATGCGCAACCATCCTGATGACAAGCAAAATACAGATATAGATCTTAATGACTGTGCAGGAAAATCCAAGCTTTAGTTTCATGATAACTTCTCATAGTTGTCAGGCCAAATATAGACTGAAGCAATAACACCCCAAATTAGGCGCCAAAAAACAGAAAGAAATAAAGATGGAATATGGCAGCTCACCAAGGACCAAATGCTTTCGAACATTCTGCTAATACAACCTGAGAAATAACAAAAGAACAATTTAATTTATGGTTAAAGAATCAAAAAGAGAATTTAACGGAGAATGTAAATTAATATTTATCCCCACGTGTCACCTTAGCATTCTCCCCAAGAATTCCAATTATAAGTCCCATCAAAATATGTTCAGCAGCCACTGGTTTCAATTGAATGCTTTTCTGTTCCTAGCTGCACGTGCTTTCTAGCCCGTAACGCAAGAAAAGAAATCAAGTGATTATTTCAAAGTCTGGTTAACATGTATAAACAGTACAAGATTAGCGGTAAAGGAAAGGTATGTACCACAGTGGATGGCCTGATATATATCAAATGAGAAATATAAACATGTATCCAATGAAATGTTGCACTGCACAGACTATTAGCATTACCCAGCATTACTTATGACAAACTTCTCAAGCCCTCCCAAGTCTGTTGGTGAGCACATTGAAACCAAAATGCACTTGAATCCAGCTTATATATCTGTGCCCGGCATTTCTCCCATGCCTGTGCCAAAGAAAGACTCAAATTTCTTATCTTTGGAGGCAGTGGATCATGAAGCAGAATAAGAGAAGAACATCACTGAAAGAATCTAAGATACCTTCACAAAATCAGGCTTGGCCTTAAAGAATTTACCCAACTTCTCAGCTTCTTGGTCCAAACACGTGTGGCATTTTTTAAATATGAACAGGGACTGCTTCTACAAGACCATTCTCTGTCTGTTGATGCACAGGAGAAAGAGAAAAAATACATAGATTTTAATTTCTTACGGCAGCAATAACCTGATGTCACTTGACATGAACAGACCAACTTAAGGAAAAAAATACAAATGAACTTGTTGAAACATGAAAATGCAAAAAAGAGAAAACCATTTGCTTGAAAGGAGCAGAGACAGAACTAGCGTATAACTTTTCCAAGGTTTTAACAAATTGGTTAAATAACTGACTGAAGATTTGCACAAACATCTGACAACTGTATAATGTTTCAAAGTCTTACTGAAAGAATTAGAAGCTTGTGGTTGAATGATACTTTAAACATGCTACTTTTACCAGCAAATTGAGCTACAACTTTCAGATGTAATGCATAACAATCAATTTCTTACAAACTCACAACTGACGAGTTGATCTAATTGATAAGACCTGTGCAAGCACAACATTTTAACTTGCAAGTGAAAATATTAAACTATACCCAATCATAAAAATTCCACAAAATATATACCTATCATGCTTTCATCGTTGTAAGCCATGAAACCACATTAGACTACCAATCCACTTCCATGATATCTAGCCAACCAATTGCCAATGCCGATGACATAGCTTCCCAGTAATTGGGGTCATCCTCCACAACCTATTCATTTAATAAACAGATTAAATACCATTATCTTAGATGAATCTAGAATCAAGTACAAATCAGTCAAACAACTGGCAAGCCTAAACTTTGTGCAGCCAAATATAGAAAGATAAAAGCCGACAACAATTCAAAGAGTGGGAAAACAACAATAATTTCGCTTTCGCCATGATTGGATATAAAAAAACAATGTAAATATACATTGAAAACCATCAAACCAAGCAAATCTAGGACACGCCATCGGAGCTAATGGAGTCCTAAGTTCTGATCAAAAGATCCTTCATCACAGTGATATATATAAAACATAAACCGGCAAATTATATATGACTTAAAGCAAATGAAAGCAAAACTAACATAAATATTAGGTCTTGGACTTTGGACCGTAAGAAGTAAAAGATAAGGACAAAGCTACAGAATTTAATTTTAAAGTAAAAATTCATTTCAATTTCTTCCCCCTAAACATGAATCATGATATTACAAAGAAAATACATGCTAACTTATTTCTATCACAATGATTTCAACTAATAGCCCCAAGCAATGGAGGAAAAAAAAAAACAAAATGATAGCCAAATCTAATAAAAAATTGTAATATCTACCAAAGAAGAGTTAAACAATAACAAATTATAAGCCACTGCTAAGCAACGGCAAGTGTAATACAACTAAAGATGAAAGACACCTTACTTGGAACAATCTTGTCACTGGCATAAATAGCTTGTACTTCATATGATTGAAATGCGACAAGCTGTCAGTATAAATGATGAGCAGAGTTAAAAATAGGAGAATGTTAAATATAACTAAAGATTGGCTTTAAAATGTCATTTTTTGCTATTGAAAATTGAAGATTGAAAATGAAAGAAGTTACAGTTACCTGAACAGACTCAATGATTTGCAGAAGAAACCCAAGGCAAGCTTCAGAACCTTTACAGTCCCTTTTGCAAACATCACCACCACCAAATCAGGGTAGGGAAGAAACAAAGCCAAACCAGAGCCAAGTGAAGCACAACATAGAGACACCAGAAGGAAAAAAAAAAAAAAAAAGCCTAGCCTTTTAAGAAGCAAAAAACAAATAGCAATCAAAATAACGACTAAACGAAGCCTAATATATGATAAAAATTCTAGGCAAAAATTATATATATGAAGAAAAAAATAGATTGGAAATTAAAGTTATGATTTAATACCTTTAATCCATTACTGAGTGAAAATTTCCAAGAAGCTAAGGATGAATTTGTGCCAGCGTGATTGATAGCAACCCCAAAATCAACATTTGAGAAAAAACTTTAAAAAATAAAAAGATAAAAAAAAATAATAATAAAGTGCCACTAGTCAGTGAAGCCAAGTATTAGCAGATACAATGAAAGTTCAATACTACAAACATCATCATTGTAAAAGGAACTAATCGAATCATAAAGAAGAGGAAGCCAAAAGCATCGAGGTGTAGAAGGATTTTTTATAAGCTGTAATAAGAAAAATCACATAACAATCTACCTCTAGATATGATCTTTTGTTACATCCAAGAGAATTCTACAGATGGCCGCAGACACTTTTCTATTAATATTTAGTGGTGATCTGATATCTAAGGAAATGTCTCTTAATTACAACTAATCATTAGGTCTTTCAAGCACGTAGCAGACAAGCAGGCTCAATCAATTATAAAAGATGATATACATATATATATAAAAAAAAATTCTACAGCTTGCCGAGCAGCATCTTTAGTTTTAACATCATAACCATGCCGTAGTGATTTCTTGAAATCTCTATATCTGTCATGCATCAAAGGTTAGGGTTTGAGGCTTAGAATATAGAAGAAAAAATAATGTGACGTGCTTTCTAGTACATAAAATAATCCAACACTAAGCAATGAGAGAAGTTCTTACTTGTGTAGGAACTCTATTCCACCAGCAGTCTTAGAGTCAAACCAATAACTGAATTAACCCTAGCCATTGCTGTGAAGATAGAGGACAGACTAAGTATCCCGTAAACAAAATATGTTCTGAGCATAAAAGATTCAAGCTTAAGAGGTTGCTTATACAAATTACCTTGAAACTCTCATCAGAGATTATTTTTCAACTGAATCAAACAACTGCAGAGCTATCCTATTAAGACGATATTCATCCCGAGCTTGCTGAAGCCAAAATACTCCAGAACCTTTCCTACCATGCTTCTAGAGGTATACTTCAGCAATCTAAACATGGACAATGAGAATCTTTAAATGACAACTAAAATATTCAATTATCATGTCTTCCCACAAAATTTCCCAACAGGTTGGAAAACACAATTTCCAAAAATAGATGATGCCTTCCAAATTACAGATGCTTATACCTACATAATATATGAAGTTAAGCTGTGGAGTTCATAAAGGCAGCAAATCTCTATGCCCTGCATACAATATAGAATTACATAATCAATCAAACCCTTAATAATCGTCTAAATTCCAAGACCATACAGGAAAGCAAAATGCATAATGGCAAAGATGAGTGGCATCAAAATACCAAAAATCCTTAACCAACAACTGATTATGTTGAACACACTGCTTGGACAACAATATCTTTAACAATCCCTTGCTTCATGCATGATATAAGATAAATTGGAGCAATCTGTAGATGTTACAAGAAAAATATATGAGAAACACCTAATCAAAGTTAAAGCATTCCACTCAAATATTATTTGTTGATAATAATAATAATAATAATAGGAAATACTATAAGTTCACTCATTACGACTATTCATATCCAATGAAGTAGGTCAAGTGGCACTCCATATTTCATTTGTCTATAGCTTCAGCAACAGTCCAAAGCCATACAACGTGTGACAGATGCATAACTGTGGCTCCCACGACCAATCAAAGTAATCCACATGGTTATTTGCACTCACTTGCCAAGTTAATGGAAGAGAGGATAGGACTTGAGCATAAAAAAGTCGATGGAGCTCCTTCATGTAAAAGCATTTCCTCACGGTCACTCCCTACAGTCAACAACCCTAACCATCCTGATGACAAGCCAAATACAGATATAGATCTTCACGACCGCGCAGGCAAACCCAAGCTTTCATCTCATGATAAATTCTCATAGTTGTCAGACCAAATATAGACTGAAGTAATAACACCACAAATAAGGCTCCAAAAATGAAATACAAACAAATGGAAAGAAATAAAGATAGAAATACAGTAGCTCATCAAGGATCAAATCCTTTCGAGCATTCTGCTGATACAACCAGAGAAATAACAAAAGAACAATTTAATTTATGGTTAAAGAATCAAAAAGAGAATTTAACAGAGAACGAAAATTAATATTTTATTCCCCTTGTGTCACCTCAGTATTTTCCCCAAGAAATCCAATTATAAGTCCCATCAACTTATGTACAGACGCCATTGGTTTCAATTGAATACTTTTCTGTGCCAAGCTGTACATGCTTTCTAACCCCTAACACAAGAAAAGAAATCAAGTGATTATTTCAGAGTCTAGCTAACATGTATAAACAGTACGAGATATGTAAAACAGGAAAGGTACATACCACAGTGAATGGCCTGATATACAGCAAACGAGACATATACAACTCTATCCAATGACATGTTGCAGTAGAGAGACTATTAGCATTACCCCGCATTACTTGTAACATACTTCTCAAGCCCTCCCAAGTCTGCTGGTGAGCACATTGAAACCAGAATGCACTTGAATCCAGCTTATTTATCTGTGCCCGCCATTTTCCCATGCCGATGCCAAAGAAAGACTCAAGTTACTTATCTCTGTAGGTTGTGGATCATTAAGCAGAATAAGAGAAGAACACTGACAGAATCCAAGATACCTTTACAAAATCAGGCTTGGCCTTGAAGCATTCACCCAATTTCCCAGCTTATTGGTCCAAACGCATGCGTGGCACTTTTGATATAAGAACAGCAACTGCCTCCACAAGACCATTCTCAGTTTGAAGATGTACATGAAAAAGAGACATAAAATACATAGATTTCAATTTCTTAAGGAAAAAAGTGATATGAAATCTTTGAAACACGACAACGCAAAAAAAAAAAAAAAAAAAAAAAAAAAAAAAAAAGAGACAACCACTTGGTTCAAAGGGGCAACAACAGAACTAGCGTATAATTTTTCCAAGTTTTAGAGCATCGGTCAAAAAACTGACTGAAGATTTGCAAAAACTCCGACTGTCATATCATGTTTCAAACTCTTACTAAAAGAATTAGAAGCTTATAGTTCAATGATACTCTAAACATACTACTTTTACAGATAAATAGAGCAGCATCTGAAGATTTGCATAGACCTCTGACTGCCGTATCATGTTTCAAGGTCTTACTGAAAGAATTAGAAGCTTGTGGTCCTATGATATTCTAAACATACTACTTTTACAGGTAAACAGAGCTGCATCTTTTAGATGCAATGCATAACAATCAATTTCTTACCAACCTCATGATTGCTGAGTTTATCTAATTGATAAGATCTATGCAAATGCAACATTTTAACCTGCAAGTGAAAATATAAAACTGTTACATATCATGCTTTCATCATTGTAAGCTATGAAACCACATTAGACTATCAAACCATTTACCACAATACCTAGCCAACCAAATGCCAATGCTGATGACATAACTTCCCAGTATTTGGGATCATTGTCCACAACCTGTGCATTGAATAAACCGATTAAATACCATTATCTTAGATGAATCTAGAATTAAGCACAAATCAGACAAACAACTAGCAAGCCTAAACTCTAAAACTACATAAATACCATAGAGAGAAGTTAACTTTATTAAGCACCTAAACATATAACACCTGCAAGTTAACAAGTTCTTTTTGAAAATCAACAAGCTTTGAGTGGACTGTTGGGTATGCTCCCGGGAAAAGGCTATCATAATCCTTCCAAGACACAAATTGCTTATAAGTATGAAAAAAATGGCAAACAATTTTAAAACTGAAATAATGTAAAACTTGATGGGTATACTAACAAAAAGGTAGGAGATTTACAGCCAACCAATCGACAAGGCGTTCAGGTAACCATGAATGAGATGGCTTTTCTGCATGAAACATTTCCAGTAGCTCCCAGGCAGCCTTCAAACTAGTCGGTTTCTCTTCTTCCTGAGGGGGGAAAAAAGCAACTTGAAATTGCAAGAAGAAACAGAAGCACATAATGTCCCACAACGGAAAAAAAAAAAAAGAAAGAAAGATGAAATTAGACGTTTTAAGCATTGGAGTTTGGAGAACCCATTTTACCTTCTTCTTGGCTTCTTCCTCTTCTCTGTGCTTCTGGAAAAGCGTTATTGAAAACGGACTCATCATCAAATGATAGAATCAAGCATTCAAAACCCTAATCATTTAATCTCACAACATAGCAACTTAAACCCCAAATTGACCAAACAAATGAAGCAGAAATTTTTTTTCTTCCTCAGTTTCCCTTCCCTAAAAGCAACGATTGCAGTAGATGGGTGAGGGCTTTCGGCTTTGAAGTGTCTCCCTCTCTATCCCCATGCCCCCTGAACCCTCTCCCCTGTTATAGATTTGACTGAACGTTTAATATGCAATAACGGACACTTTAGTTTTGGTAAGGCGGTGGACACCCATATCATTTGATGCCGAATTACTTGAAGCCCAGTAAAGAATGGACCGTAAACCAAGTTCAAATTTTAAAAATGTTACTTTCTAAAGCCCACACTTCAAAATCCACCCCAAACTTAGCTAATAAATGTTGAAATATTGACTTTGATTTTGAAGAGAGCATGATGAGTAAGCCTACTTCCTAAAAGCCGAAGGCTTAAGAAATTGGCCAACTTTGACATTTTCTTGAAATTTTTTGACTTATGCAATAGCTCAAATATTTTCCAAAGCCAAATCAAGAAGACCCATAATATTATTGACAACCGAAATAAAGCTTTTATTTTAAAAGATTGGTTGCCCGATTCATACAAACCACATCGTAGACATGATTTTTGTTTTTTTAATTCGAATCCAATCCAAATTACAATTTAATAATAAAAATGTTATTTATATTTAATCATAAAAACATAAAATTATTAATATAAAATAATAATTTCAAAACTGAATACATATATATTTTTAATTTTCAATTATACATAATATTTTTGACAAAGAAAATACCTTTTAAAACTCAATCCAAGGGCAAAAGCAAAATAACAAGAATTCAACATCAACAATAGTATCTATGCTTGAATCACAAAAGGGTAAAGTAGCAATTCTTGCAATTAAACCATGAATAAAACCACACGCAAAGCAGCAAACTTCCACAGATTATGGAGTGCACGGAAGGCAGGCCCAAATTAAAAAAAAAAGATTCATCACAAATTGTTCTAAGATCGATTGCATTCCATCACAAAATCCTGGATATCAATGATTCATTAGCCCCATAACAAATGTCCACTAAGAAAGATGGAAGACACACACATTAGTCATAACTCATAAAGATGGAAAACCAAAAATATCTACAAAAAAGATGTAAGAGACATTTTCAATAGAATTAATAAAGAAAAAACAAAAAAAAAAAATTATCCAGGTACCAATGATTCATTTCCTGATATGCAGCGCAACATTGGAGCACAATCCCCTACATCCATATTTTTCAGAAGTTTACACTGAATAAAAAAATAAATGAACAATCAGCCATTGTAACTATCAATATGCAGCCAAGATTAAAACAGGATACCTTAACCCCTTTTTTATCCAAGGTATAGAGCCTGGCAACCATATAAACCAATTTTCAGCCATCGATGAATTTTCAAGACCCCTTGCCGTACATCCATACAAGCTATTAACATGCATAAAAAAGCGTCAACAATAAACAAATGAGAAAGAAACTCGTGCAGAAAGTATTAACGAATGAGATTGACCAACCATGTGGAAAACAGTAATTACAACCAAAAGTTTCAATGAGTTGAGTACCTCCTACATTTATGCCAAAACATAAGGTAACATCCACGGCCAACGATTTGCTAGAAGCGTAGAAGGGAAAGCCAATCAAAAACAATGAAAGTTTGTTAGACATAACCTCATTTCAAAACCAGCCAATAAGAAAACAATGAAAATAACGAAATTAATTCCTTTTTCCATTTTAATACTCACTTTAATCTTTGTACAAATGGAAAGAATGAACCCAGCCACAATCAGACTAGGTAGCAACAACTTATCATCATCAAATGCCTCAGATGTACAGCTGCATGGGTAAGTGAGAATATTCAGAGGACCTTTATATCCATAGGTGATTTATGTGCATAATCATTTACCAAATTAATCCATCAAAAGCAGAAATATGCTTACCTTTCAAAAGAAAAGAAAGAAACTGTTCAACCTTTCTACTAAGCTATCATCAGCCAAGGAAATTTCATCAACAAGAAATAAATCACCAGCCTTCATAGATTGCAGAAGAGGCCTGTCTTGCCACACAAAAATCTCTGCCACTCATAGTAAAGCAGATCAAGCTCCTTCACCTCCTCTAAATTATCCATATCTTGCAAAGTGACATCAAGATCTAAGAGAACGCCTTGTTTGTACTTATGCCTAACTACATTCAGCTGGTCAAGCATTGAGGAAGTATGAATATCCTGCAACCAAACATATTTAAGACACTAGTCATTATATCATAGGAAATAGAATAAGCTGAGAACCAATATACTATTTTAACCAAAAAATCTAAAGAAATATCCTGCAACCAAACATATTTGAAAAACTAGTCATTATCATACAGGAAATAAAATAAGCTAAGATACCAATTGACTATTTTAACCAAAATATACTGACCAAGTCTTGAAGAAAGTGAATAAAGGCCTTCAATAGCTTCAATCGATACGTTTGTATTTTGAGGCCAAACATGATCTATCTCAAATTGGATAGAAACTCTATTAAATGTTTTGGAATTTTTAAGGGGGTTTAACTTTCAGACAAGTAACAACAGCCAATGAGAAAAAAATTAAGCGAACCCAAGAAAATCAAGCATTTTTGAGATGTGTAAATTTAACCCAAGGCAACACTCAGTGACTGGCACATTGTAGTCTTCCCATCACCTGTTTAACCAACAAGGGCAACAAACTCAAGAGACGTATAGCATCGTCTAACAAGTATAATCTTCTCATGCTTTTAGTTAAGACCACACTGCAATGAATGAGCTCATAGAGTAAATGAAATCCAACAGAAATTAGGAGAATAAAAATTTAAAAAAAAAAAAAATACACACGCACACACACAGAACAGGTCCAAGGGTCCTTACTCCTTACTTTGCAAGACTATCTGGTACAAGGTCATTACTAGAAGAATGAAAAATGATGGAAACAAAAAAGACAACAGCGTAAAAAAGAATAGAATCTCACTCATAGAAGTTTACCTAGGATTATCAATATAAGAGAGTCTAAGGCAGGATAATCTGCACCAAAAATAAAATTTTTACTAAGATAAACGACCTTAGTCAGTGTCGCTTCTTCAAAACTGGCACACCTATCTGAAGCAATATTCAAAAGCTCAGTCAAATCACCAGTAAATGGAACCATATCTAAGTAACAATGACGAATAGCGGGTGATAATTCAATTTTACCATAGCCACTGCAGTGATATTGTTGCAAGAACTAAAAATATTTCATGAGTAGCAACTGTCTCTAAAACATTTCTTCCTTTCTCAGCCAAAGACTGCACAAAAAATATAACACCAGTTAAAAGAGAAGTAATAGCAATTAAAGAATCAGATGCTCTTAACAAAAATTGCAATCTAATATTAAGAACAAAAAAATTCTATGAAATGGCAACACCAGCTGGAAGAACGACTGAAATTCAACATGCAGAACTACAATGGCATCAGGATATCAAAGAATCGAATATACTGTTCAACAAGAATTACCTACCAGCTTGAGACCAAAATTCTCAAACAAGAATTACCTCCCAGTTTCCTTTCCGGCTCCAAGATACTGTTCAACATTTCTAGTATCCGATCATCCACCAAGGAAATTTCATCAACAAGAAGAAGTCCTAGCCTTCATAGATTGCACAAGAGGCCCCTCTTTCCACGTAAAAATTTCAGCCATTCACAGTAAAGCATATCAGTGGCCCTACTTCACCTCCTTAAATTAAACATATATTGCAAAGAGACATCAGGATTTGAAAGAACACCTTGTTTGAACACATTGCTAGCTCTAATCAGCTGGTCAAGTGTCGACCAAACATATTTGAGACACCAGTCACTACTTACAGGAAATAGAAATAACCTAAGATACCCAACAGAGTATTTTAAACAAAATATACTAACCAAGACTAGAGGAATGTGAATAAGTACTTTGAATAGCTTCAATTGTTCAATCACATGTTTTTGAGGACAGCCTGATCTGTCTCGAATTGGATGGAAACCCTGTTAAGGGTTTCATTAGAATTTCTAAGGGCATTTAACTCTCAGATAACTAACAGCATCTAATGAGAAAAAGGCAAACAAACCCCAAGAAAATAAGAAACTTCAGAGTACAGGTGACATTCAAAATATGTAAATTGAACCCCGAAGCAATACTCAATACCTGGCACACTTTAATCTTCCCACCACCTGTTTCACTAACAAGGAGCAGCAGCTCATGAAACTTATAGCAACTTAAGACAAGGAAGTACAATCTTCTCACCTTTTAGTTAAGATCAGATGGAAATTAGGAAAATCAATAGAAGTAATATGAAATATAACACAAATTAGCAGAACCATGAAAAAAAAAAAAGGTCCAGATACCCTAACTTTCCAAGACTTTCTGGAACAGGTCCTATTCGAGCAATTCCTGGAGAATTAAAAAAAAAGGGATAGCAAAATGTATAATAAACTCTAGAACCTTTTAAAATACTAAACAAAAATATCATCAACCCACTCCATCTTTACTTCTAAGCTGCTTGAGGACATTAAAAATGGAGTAAGCAAATTTAACATTATTTCCGTTACTGCTAGTAAAATAAAGATGGAGGTAACACTAATAATAGAGACAGAGATAATGAGAAGATAAAATGTCTACAACCGTATCTTAAGGATGCTGGAAAGAACGATGGCTAATGAGATATGACATCATTTATACTTCTAATTAGCAAGTATTAACCTTTTTGGTCCCTGAGATCAAGCGACTATAGCTAGATATTACATGCATTACCAAAAAAAAAAACACTTTAGCAATGCATTATAAACATTTATTTGATCTAGTTCAAATGATTCATGGTGGACGTTCGGAAAGAAAGAGAAACAGTAACTTTTGGCATAAATCAATAAATTTAAAAAATAAACAAAACAAAATTACAATCAATGGTGACAGCAAGGGGGGTAATTTGTTCAGCCCTCAACAGATTCCCAGAGCTGCATACTCTAAATCTTTTGTGTTTTCATAAAAACGGTAGCTTGGAAATGGAGGAATCAATCAAAAAAACTCTTTCACCATTTTCTGTTCGAATACTAGTACTTGTCAACTACCTTCTACACCCGGTTGTTAAAAAAATGTTCTCCATAAAAACAAAATACACTCAAAGCAGAACACAAGGAGAAGCAATAAAGTCTTTGTATAGAAATGCAAAGAATCAGCAGTCATTTCACTTATCTTTTGAGTAATTGCATCCAGGTGTTCCAATTATACCAAAGATGGCATTAAACCAGTATCATCCTAAACCTGCACCTCAGTCTCACCATATTGACTTACCATGTCTGCATACATGTCAAGCTAAGTTTCACATCTCCACCAAATTATAACTATCTTAAAAGGAAAGATTAAGGAGAAACACATTATAGCTACTTCATAAAGTTCTTCCCAAATTGCAAAGGCAATTGCAGGCTGCAAAGAATGAAGTAATGGTATAAATAAGAGATGTTTTGAAGGAACAGAAACAGAACAGGAAACAGGGTTGAATGAAAGAAAGCAACTGTCTCATCTTATTTGATTAGATGAATATTTTATTGGTATGCTTCTAATTCTAAAAGAAATTGTTTACCCCAACTTCAGGATCTTCAATGCATAGGAGTCCAAGCATATTTCTCTAGGTCACTTTCAAATTTGTTCAAGACGTACAACAATTTAATGCTAACTGCATTCACGCATCCGATTGGAAAATAATTGCATGGCACATAATAGATAAATGATGAACAAGCACAAAGGAAGAATTTGTAGCTGCAACCATATAATAATGATATAATACAAACAACTTTTTGATTCTTACCCATAAATATTGATCCCTGATAACAGTATGATTGACTCAATCATCAAGCTGAAAGACACAGACAACTGGAACAATCTTGTCACTGGCATGCCTTTGCTTTCATATAATTGAACTGTGACAAGCAGTGACTAATAAATGATGTGCAGAGTTAAGACCACCAGAATGCTAAATACAACTACAGATAGGCTTTAAAAAGTCAATTTTTGTTGCCAAAAATTGAATACCGAAAGTGAGAAAAAAAAAAAAACGTTACAGTTACCTGAATGAACTGAATGATTTGCGGAACGAAACCAAGGGCAAGCTTCAAGTCCTTTACAATCCTTTTTGCAAACGTCACCACCTCTGAATCAGGGTAAAGAAGAAATAAAGCCCCAAGTGAAGCATGACTAGAGACCCAACAAAGCCTAGTAAAGCCCTTTCAAAAGTTCTCAACAACAATAGACATCTCATTCAGAATTCGGAGATCCCAAAGAAATGATTCAAGTGCTAGTTAGGAATGCTTACATTGTAAAGCTGAAAATTGAAACTGTGGGAGAACAATGAAGACAAAATTCATGACAAATGTGGACAGCTAAGAATTTAAATTCTTTGAAGCAACCACTGCAGTGCCTTTTTTCTTCAAAGAGGCCTCTTTGGAATTAGCATTTGTTTAAACAGATCATAAAGTGACTTCCCGAAATCTAAAAAGGGAAAAAAAAAAAAAGGTTTAAAGCTCTACTATCTGCTACTTCACTACAATAATATAAATTTTGTAAAAGAAAATGGAAAAATCAGTAAATTTACCAGCACAAGGTTTCAAAGGGATGGAGTGCCGAATGGAATTTTTTTTTTTTCATCAAATAAATTAAATAAATGAAAGGAATTGAAGGGTTGAAACTTACCAAGATAGTGCTTAAAACGACAGAGACTTTGTCTAGCATAGAAGATCCCATCAAGTTGTTCATAAATCTGCAAATTAAGGATTAAAAAAAGGAATTGAAGGTTTATTAATCGTTCATTTATTATAAGAAGGTTAAAGAGAAAATGAAGGAAAATGAAGAAGAAGGGAATTGACAGAGAGAAACTATCCTCTGAGGTGCTTGTTGGGTGGGACAAGATTGGAGCCTAGAAAGTAGAAAATGTAAGTAAAAATTTTATGGAAAACAACAACGAAGAAAACCGTAGAGATTTGGTGGATTTTTTTGGCGAGGATTTGGACCAAAAATGAATTTTTGAGGTGCTAAATAGAAAACTTTTCCGCATAAGGTTTACCTAAAAGGCATACTGCACAAAATTTCAACAGACACTGAATAACTTCATCAATTCTAGGGCAGCACCACCCCTTTTAATTTGAAAGAGGGAAAACAATGAGTAATATCATCAACATACATAAAACAATGAGGTCTTTCATTCTTAGACAACATCAATGTAGCCAGAAAAATAAGAGAGAGGACGACAAGAAAAGACAGGAAAATTGAAAAATTTTCTGGTACTGGTTAGGGCTTTGGTGCCGATGAAAAATCGCTGCTGAGATTTTTAGCATTAGATGATCCCGTCATGCTGCCAATAAATTAGCAAATTAGGATTTAAAAGATTATGATTTGAGATTACAGAATAAACAAAAATAATTAAAAAAAAAAAACAGAAAGGAAAAATCAAGAAGAGGAGAGTCGAGAGAAACAGTGACTGCTTCTTCACGGCACTTGTTGAGATCTTGGAAGAGAGGAGAGTCGAGAGAGAAACAATGAGTGGTTCACGGTGACTTGTTGAGATCTTGGGGAGAATCCCATCACTAACGGAAGGAAAGAAAGTGGAAAAGGAAACAAAAGGAGAGAGCAAAAATAAGAAAGAACGGAAAATAAGACCGTTGAGAATTGAGTCTTGATGGGATATTTATAGTGGTAACAAAAATTCTGATGGGCCCTTTGTAAAACCGACTTACTGTGATGGGCCAAAATTTAAGGATTAATTTAATTAAACAACTTAAAAAAAACCTATTCGAATAAAAAATATTATAATTAAATAATTACGTCATAAAATACAATTAGATCTAAAACAGTTGGCAAAATAAATAGTAAGGCCTGAAAACAACTCTTAAAATTGATCTGTTCTAATCTCACGCTTAGGATTGAGAAAATTTTAATGAATAAATGTATATAAAAAGCATTAAAAAACACAATATATTAAATAAAAAATTACAGAAATTCACCAATGTATTTAAATTAACAATACCAAATAATCACATTTCTATGACAGTAAGTAATATAAGTCTAATTTACAAAATATGCTCTTACAATAAGATTTAAAAATTAGGAATACATTAGTAGAACTTAAATAACAAAACAATTGTTGCAATATAAAAACTACTTTTTTGGAAGATGTAATAACAAAAATCTGTGGAGGAAACTTATCCATCATTCATAATTTTCTTAAAACCTTCACAAAAGGAAAAGAGGCATAATAAGATAATCAATCAAAGGTAAATATAGAACAAAGTGAAAAAAAATAAAAAAAAATAGGTCAACTAAATACACATAAATCCAATTTTACCACTTAATAATGCAGATTTTAATATATAAAAAAATAAACTTTAAAATATCAAAAAATAAAATAAAATCAGAATAAATAAACTTTGTCCTGCCAAATATCAAAAGATAAAAGTCAACAACAGTTCAAAGAGTGAATATAAGACATAACCCTACAAATACCTAAGACTTAGAGCAAATGAAACTAAAATTAACATAAAAGGTTAGGTCTTAGACTTTGCATCAAAAGAAATAAATGTCTACTACAGTTCAAAGAGACGGAAAACAACAATGATTTAAGCCTTCCGCATGATTATGTACAAAAGACAATGTAAATATACAATGAAAACCATCAAACTAAACCAATCTATGAGACACTTAGGAGGAGTTAAACGAGTCCTTAAGTTCAAGTCAAAAGATTCTTAATCACAGTGAATGCAAAATATAAACCTGCAAATTCCGTGTGAAATAAACCAAATGAAACGTTGGCTTAGTAGTAGAACATACATAAAGATTAGGCCTTAGACTTCGGATCCTAAGGAATAAAAGAAAGCTACTGAATATACTTTCGAAACACTGATTTCAATTTCTTCTCCTTACATATGAATCATGATATTTAAATGCAACCTGATAGCTCCAGGCAATCAAGGAAAAAAAAAAAGACAATGATACCAAAATCTAATCAACACATGTAATATTTATTAAAGAAGAGTTAACAAGTCAAGATACCTTTGCTGTGCTTGCAAACTATAAGCCAATGCTAAGCAGCAGCCATTTTTAGTTGTCCTCGCAAGCTATAACAAGAAGCGTCGGCATGGTCCTTTAACAAGTAACAATAACAAGAAGCATAAAAATATGTTTACATTCAAGTCTGATACTTTTTCAATCGTCCTATGACTATATCCAGATAACATGTCCGATATTCATATCCATATCATAGAGGCCAGCATTACAAATCATATAACAATATCACGCTAAAAATTATTTAACTGTTGTTAGATTCCGCTTTCCTCTATTCTAAGAGGTGTGTCCAATTCAGTTTGTTTCAAATGCAAAACAAACCAAATTATTTAGTCATAGCTTTCAGTGACAAAAACATTCTGCGCACAAATATAAGGGTCAACCTACCAAAATTTTAACCTGACACCATAAAAATCTATAGTCCCAAAGAAAACAGACAAAGTGAAAGAAAATCAAGATTAAAAGGCCTCATATTGATGAAGCAAACAGGGTATCCACAGACAAGTTCACCGGCCTTGCAAACACATTATCTGCAGAAAAAAAAAAAAAAAAAGCAAGAAAACCTGTTAAGCAATTTCTTTGAGCCTGAGAATAAATTTTTTAGCAAATGAACGAATGAAAGAGGAGAAAGGAAGCCAATAAATTCCCATCAAAATGCTCTTTCAGGAGCTGAAATTTAGCTCTGGACTTGTCAGAAAACAAAAGTATAGCTAAAAGCTGAAACAAGGGGAACCTGCACCTCATTTGACAATACGTAATAAAACTATAAACATCTACTACAATTCAAAAAGGACTGGAACTTTTTCTTTATATGAATTTGCAAAGTTTCACATAGAAATGTTCAATAAAAGTAGGGTTGCACTAATCTTTTGTAAGTAACTGCGTCTATGTTCACCCATCATCCCAAAGACAAAAAGAAAGGTAAAGAGGCATGGGTTCAATTTTGGTAACAACTTTTTTTTTCAAGAGTGAACTTCTCTGGAGAGGCTAATGGAGAACAAAAATGGGTATTTTCGGCTGAAAATTCCTATATATATATATATATATATCATGGTGATATTTGATCCTCTAATTCACAAGTCAATTCCCTCATTTTCAACATATTGACTTAGCATATCACCATTTGCACTCAAAACACAAATGAACACATGTCAAACTAAGTTTCATATCTCTTACACCCATCTTAAAAGGAAAGATTAAGCAGAAGCACTCGACAGCAACCACGTAAAATTGCTTCAGAATAAACTAATGCTATACATACGATACATCTTGAAGGAACAGAAACAAAAAAGGTAAACAGGGATGAAAGAATCGCATCCCATCTGGTTAGATGAAAATTTTATTGGTATGCTTCTAAAATGAATTGCTTACCCTAACTTCAGGGTCTTCAATGCCTAAATCTTTGCAGAGACTCTGAGCAAATTGCACTTGGTCACTGTCAAAGCTGTTCAAGTTCTACAACAAATTAATGATAACTGCTTTCAAGCATGTGATATACAAATAATTAAATGGCGAATAAAGGTAAACGATGAACAAGCATGAGTAAACAAAGTAACAGTTTGCAACCAGCAAGCACTTTTCAATTCTCGCCCATAAAATTGATCTTGACGCATGATTGACCAGAACATCAAGCTGAGAGACACCTTACTTGGAACAATCTTGTCGCTGGCATAAATTGCTTGGCCTTCATATGGTGCAACAAGCTGTCATTAATAAAAGATGACCAGAGCTAAGAACAAGAGAAAGTTAAATACAACCAAAGGTTCGCTTTAAAGTGTCAATTTTTGCTGTTGGAAATTGAAGATTGAAAAGGAAATAAAAAGGTTACAGCTACCTAAACCGACTGAACAATTTGTATACGGAACCCAAGTGCAAGCTTCAAAACCTTTACAGACCATTTTGCAAACATCACGACCTCCAAATCAGGGTAGAGAAGAAAGAAAGCCAAACCAGAGCCAAGTGAAGCACAACTTAGAGAAATTTAAGCAGCCAAAAAAATAGTAATCAAAATAACGACTAAATGAAGCCTAATATATATATATATATATATATATATAAAATTCTATCCAAAAATTATACATATAAAGAAAAAAAGATTGGAAATTAAAGTTACAATTTGTAGAAAGTCCAAGTAAATTCCACTGGGTCATCTTCAAATTTGTTAAAGTTCTACATCAAATTGGTGATAACTGCATTCAAGCATCTGATTGAGAAAATTAAATAGCAGGTAAACGATGAACAAGCATGAACAACAAAGGAAGAATTTGCAACCAGCAAGCACGTCTTACACATTAAAGTTGATCCCTGACTAGAGCATTAAGCTGAAAGACACCTTACTTGGAACAATCTTGCCGCTGGAATAAACAGATAGGCCTTTATAAGACTAGGAGAATGTTAACTATAACTAAAGATTGGCTTTAAAGTGTCAATTATTGCTGTTGAAAATTGAAAGAAATAGGTTATAGTTACCTAAATGGACAGAAGGATTTGCAGATCAAAACCAAGGGCAAGCCTTCAAATTCTTTACTGTCCATTTTGCAAACATCACCATGTCTGAATCAAGGTAGAAAAGGAACAAAGCCAAACAGAGTCAAATGTAGCACAACACAGAGACTGGAATTTAAGAAGCAAATAACAAATAGTATTCAAAATAACGACTAAATAAAGCCTTATATGTATTTCTATAAAAAAATATTCTGCGAAAAAAGTTATAGAGAAAAAAAGATTGGAAATTTAAGTTACAAGTTAATACCAAAACGGTTTCACCAAACAACATTTTCACCAGTTTCAAAACTTATTCTTTTTACTCATTTGGGTTTTCATTGAAAAAAAAACAACTTGTTAACGGAGGAATCAAAAAACTTTTTCAGCAGCTTTTTTTCCAGTATACTGCCTTCAACACCCAGTTGTTAAGAAAAAAGTTTTCTATGAAAATAAAATAAACACAAGGCAGAACACAAAAGCCGAAAAGAAAAATGCTAACTAATATGGGAGTCTAACCTGCATATCAGAGATAGAATGCCAGGATCAGTAGATGGAAGGGAAAAATTGCCATCCATGTCACGGTTGATAATTGATCCTCAGATCCTAAGTCAAAACAAAGAAATTTTACATTGGTCTAGCCACATTGACTCACAATTTCTGTGCAAAACACCAATATAATCTAATGGACAGATCACAACAAACAATCCTGTTCAAAAATATAAACCAAGAAAAGGGGAAAAGAAATAAGTGCTTAATACAAAAGGTACACTCATAAAGCTGATATAATTATAACTATTTTACTGTTATACCAGAGTCCTTTCTAATTATAGACACATCTAAACCTAGAAACATACATAAATATATACACAAAACTACGTAAATATCCAGCAACTTAAAAAGAGGATATTGCAAGTAATATATCACAACAACATAGAGAATTATAATATTTACATAGACGAATACATGAAAATATGCTATGGTGGAAAATATTTGTATCTCAAGACTTACAGTAGAGAGCAAGTTATCTGTGGCATTCAAATTATTACCTATTCCTCCTTGTGTAAAATTGTCATGGAGTTTTGAGACAGAACTATAGTAAGAATGAATCACCCTAAAGAGAGAAACTTTGGCCAAAAGAAACACAATACAAGGAACAAAATTGATTAAGTGGTTAATAGTCATGTAGTCTATTGGTAGCATGCTGGAATCTTAATTGTAGT
>JBBYHL010000019.1:3022637-3033472 GCA_038381835.1 Adansonia madagascariensis | reverse complement strand
TCTCGAATTGGATAGAAACTCTATTAAATATTTTTGAATTTTTAAGGGGGTTTAACTTTCAGGCAAGCAACAACAGCCAATGAGAAAAAATTAAGCTAACCCAAGAAAATCAAGCATTTTTGAGATGTGTAAATTTAACCGCAAGGCAATACTCAGTGATTGGCACACCGTAGCCTTCCCATCATCTGTTTCACCAAGAAGGAGAACCAACTCATGAGACTTATAGCATCGTCTAACAAGTAAGTATATTCTTCTCATGCTTTTAGTTAGGATCACACTGCAATGAATGAGATCATAGAGAAAATGAAATCTTACAGAAATTAGTAGAAAAAAAAAAAAAAAAAAAAAAAAAGAACAGGCCCAGGGGTCCTTACTCCTTACTTTCCAAGACTATCTGGTACAAGGTCATTATTAGAAGAATGAAAAACGATGGAAACAAAAAAAGCAACAGCGTAAAAAAGAATAGAATTTCACTCATAGAAGTTTACGTCGGATTATCAATATAAGGGAGTCTAAGGTGGGATAATCTGCACCAAAAATAATATTTTTACCAAGATCAACGACCTTAGTCAGTGTCACTTCTTCAAAACCAGCATAAGTATCCGAAGCAATATTAAAAAGCTCACTCAAATCACCATATCTAGGTAACAATGACGAATAGCAGGTGATAATTCAATTTTACCATAGCCAACACATGGATTCATTGTTGCAAGAACTAAAATTATTACATGACTAGCAACTTTCTCTATAACATCTCCTCCTTTCTCAGCCAAAGACTGCATGAAAAATATAACACCAGTTAAAAGAGAAGTAATGGCAACTTAAGAACGAGATGCTCTTAGCAAAAATTGTAATCTAATATTAAGAGAAAAAAAATTCTATGAAATGGCAACACCAGCTGGAAGAACGACTGATATTCAACATGCAGAACTACAATAGTATCAGGATATCACAGAATCGAATATTTTTAACTAGTTAACCAGCATGCAGTGTGAGACCAAAATTTTCAAACATGAATTACCTACGAGTTTCCTTTCCAGCTCCAAGATACTGTTCAACATTTCTAGTATCCTATCATCACCCAAGGAAATTTCATCAACAAGAAAATGTCCTAGCCTTCATAGATTGCACAAAAGGCCCCTCCTTCCACGTAAAAATTTCAGCCATTCACGGTAAAGCAGATCAGCGGCCCTACTTCACCTCCTTAAATTAAACATATATTGAAAAGAGACATCAGGATTTGAAAGAACACCTAGTTTGTACTTATTGCTAACTATATTCAGATGGTCAAGTGTTGAGGAAGCATGACTTATATATGAAAAATTATCTTGCAACCAAACATATTTTAGACACCAGTCACTACTTATAGGAAATAGAAATAACCTAAGATACCTAATAGAGTATTGTAAACAAAATATACTAACCAAGACTAGAGGAATGTGAATGAGTACTTTCAATAGCTTCAATTGTCTCATCTTATTTGAATGAAAAATAGCAACTGTCTCATCTTATTTGATTAGATGAATATTTTATTGGTATGCTTCTAATTCTAAAAGAAATTGTTTACCCTAACTTCAGAATCTTCAATGCATACAAGTCCAAGCATATTCCTCTAGGCCACTTTCAAATTTGTTCAAGACCTTCAACAATTTAATGCTAACTGCATTCACACATCCAATTGGAAAATAATTGCATGGCACATAATAGATAAATGATGAACAAGCACAAAGGAAGAATTTGCACCTGCAAGCATAAAATAAAGATATGATACAAAACCACTTTTTGATTCTCACACATAAATATTGATCACTGATAACAGTATGATCGACTCGATCATCAAGCTGAAAGACACAGACAACTGGAACAATCTTGTCACTGGTACGCCTTTGCTTTCATATAATTGAACTGTGACAGGCAGTGACTAATAAATGATGTGCAGGGTTAAGAATAGCAGAATGTTAAATACAACTACAGATAGGCTTTAAAGTGTCAACTTTTGTTGCCGAAAATTGAATACTGAAAATGAGAAAAAAAAAAAACATTAGAGTTACCCAAATGAACTGAATGATTTGCAGAAAGAAACCAAGGGCAAGCTTCAAGTCCTTTACAATCCTTTTTGCAAACATCACCACCTTTGAATCAGGGTAAAGAAGAAACAAAGCCCAATCAAATCCAAGTGAAGCACGACTAGAGACACAACAAAGCCTAGTAAAGCCCTTTCAAAAGTTATCAATGACAGAAGACATCTCATTTAGAATCTGCGGATTCAAAAGAAACGATTCAAGTGCTAGTTAGGTATGCTTACAGTGAAAAGCTGAAAATTGGAACTTTGGGAGGAGAACAAAGACAAAATCCATGACAAATGTTGACATCTAAGCAATGAAATTCTTTGAAGCAACCACGGCAGTGACTTTTTTTTTTTAAAGAGGCCTCTTTGGAATTAGCATTTGTTTAAACAGATCATAAATTAACTTTCCCGAAATCTAAAAAGCAAAAGAAAAAGGTTTAAAGCTCTACTATATGCTATTTTACTGAAATATTTAAAAATAAATTTTGTAAAAGAAAATGGAAGAATCAGTAAATTTACCAATACTGGGTTTCAGAGGGGATGGAATGCCGAAAAAGTACGGAAAGTCGAATGGAAAATTTTTTTTTTTTTTTTGATCAGATAAATTAAAAAAATGAAAGGAATTGAAGTGTTGAAACTTACCAAGACAGTGCTCGATACTACAGAGACTTTTTCCTGCATGGAAGATCCCGTCAAGTTGTTCATAAATCTACAAATTAAGGTTTAAACAAAGGAATTCAGGGTTTATTCATTATCACTTTATTATACCAAGCTTAAAGAAAAAAAAATGAAGGAAAATGAAGAAGAAGAAAATTGACAGAGAGAAACTGTTGTTTGAGGTGCTTATTGGGAATGAACATCTTGGGGGAGAACCACCGAAGAAAAGTTTAGAATTTTTATGTTAGTTATGGTAGAAGATTGAAGCGTAGAAAGTAGAAAAGGTTAGTAACAGGAATGAAGAAGGAAAAATTTTATGGAAAACAAGAAACATAAGAATGAAGAAAACCGTAGAGATTTGGTGGTTCTTTTTTTTTTTTTTTGTTGGTAAGGATTTGGACCAAAAACAAATTTTCAAGGCTAAACAGAGAACTTTCATGCACAAGGTTTACCTGAAAGGCATACTGAACAACACTTCCCCTGAAACTGAATAACTTCATAACTTCATCAATTCTAGTGCAGCACCGCCTGTTCTAATTTGAGAGAGGGAAAACGATGAGGTCTTTCATTCTTAGACAACAACAATGTAACCACAAAAATAAGAGAGAAGGCGACAAGAAAGACGGGAAAATTGAAAAAAAAAAAATTCTGATACTGCTAATGTGCTCATTAATTAGCAAATTAAGATTTAAAAGATTAGGGTTTGGGATTACAAAATAAACAAAAATAAAATAAAACAAAAAGAACGGAAAACTAAAGAAGAGGAGAGTCGAGAGAGAAACAGTGAGTGTTTCACAGTGCTTGTTGAAGAGAGGAGAGTCGAGAGAGAAACAGTGAATGCTTCATGGTAACTTGTTGAGATCTTGGAAGAGAATCCCATCACTGACGGAAGGAAAGAAAGTGGAGAAAGAAACAAAAGGAGAGAGCGCAAATAAGAAAGAAAGGAAAATAAGACCGTTGAGAATTGAGATTTGATGAGGCATTTATGGTGGTCACAAAAAAATGTCTTGGGCCATTTTTAAAATCGACTTAGTGTGGTAGGCCAAAAGCCCAAAACAGAAGCATTAATTTAATTAAACAAAACATAATCAGACTTAGAATAGTTGGCAAAATAGATAGTAAGGCCTGAAACAACTCTTAAAATTTATCTGTTCTAATCTCAATTTAAGGATTAAAAAAATTTTAATGAATAAAATATATAAAAAACCATTAAAAATATATTAAATAACAAAATTATAGAAATTCACCACTGTATTTACATTAATAAATACCAAATAATCACATTTCTATAACACTAAGTAATATAACTCCAATTTACAAAATATGCTCTTACAATAAGATTTAAAAATTAAGAATGCATTAATAAAGCTTAAATAACAAAACAATTGTTGGAATATAAAAACTACTTTTTTGGAAGATAAAATAACAAATCTGTGGAAGAAACTTATCCATCAATGATAATTTCTTAAAACCTTCACAAAAAGAAAGAGGCATAATGCAGATTTTACTAAAAAATAGGTTAATCAATCAAGGTAAAATACAGAACAAAGTGAAAAAAAATAAAATAGGTTAACTAAAAAACATATACAATTTCACTACTTAATAATGCAGATTTTACCATATAAAAAAAAAATCAAATCAGAATAAATTAATTATGTTCTGCCAAATATCAAAAGATAAAAGTCAACAACAGTTCAAAGAGTGGCAAAACAACAGTAATTTCAATTTTTCCATGATTGGGTATTAAAAAAAACAATGTAAATATACGTTGAAGAAAACCATCAAACTAAGCCCAATCAATCTATGACATAGGAGTTAATATAGTCCTAAATTCAAATCAAAAGAACCTTATCAAAAACAAACCTACAAATTACGTAAGACTCAGAGCAATGAAAGTAAAATTAACTTAAAGGTCAGGTCTTAGACTTTGGATCAAAAGAAATAAAAGACTAGAAGGACAAAGCTACTGAGTTTAATTGTGAAGTAAACACTCATTTCAATTTCTTCTCCCGGAACATGAATCATGATATTACAAAGGAAATATATGCTAACTTATTTCTATCGCAAAGATTTCAAGTAATAGCCCCAAGCAATGAAAAAAAAAACAAACAAAATGATAGCCAAATTTAATCAACATTTGTAATATCTATAAAAGAAGATCTAAACAATAACAAACTATAACCCACTGCTAACAGCAAGTGTAATACAACTAAAGATGAAAGACACCTTACTTGGAGCAATCTTGTCACTGGCATAAATAGCTTGAACTTCATATGATTGAAATGCGACAAGCTATCACTATTAATGATAAGCAGCTTTAAGAATAGAAGAATGTTAAATATAACTAAAGTTGGCTTAAAATGTCAATTTTTGCTATTGAAAATTGAAGACTGAAAATGAAAGAAGTTACAGTTACCTAAACAGACTGAATTATTTACAGAAGAAACCCGAGGCAAGCTTCAAAACCTTTATAGTCCATTTTGCAAACATCATCACCACCAAATCGGGGTAGGGAAGAAACAAAGCCAAACCAGAGCCAAGTGAAGCACAACTTAGAGACACCAAAAAAAAAAAGCCTAGAATTTTAAGAAGCCAAAAACAAATAGCAATCAAAATAATGACTAAATGGAGCCTAATATATGAAAAAAAAAATTCTATACAAAAATTAAACATATAAAGAAAAAAGAAATTGGAACTTAAAGTTACTATTTAATACCGTCAATCCTTCAGGGAAAATTTCCGAGAAGCTTAGGATGAAATTTGTGCCAGTGTGCTCAACAGCAACTCCAAAATCCAGATTTGAGCAAAAACTTTAAAAAATTAAAAATTAAAAAAAAAAAAAAGAAAAGAAAGTGCCACTAGTCAGTTAAGCAAAGCATTAGCAGATAAAATGAAAGTTCAATACTGCAAACATCATCATTGTAAAGGAGCTTATCGAATCATAAAGAAGAGGAAGCCAAAAGCGTTGAGGTGTAGAAGGATTTTTCATAAGCTGTAATAAAAAAAATCACATAACAATCTAGGTCACGATATGATCTTTTGATGATGATAACTGTAAATAAATGATAAAAGTCAATAGTTCGTTACACCCAATAGAATTTTACAAATGCCCGCATACACTTTTCTATTAATATTTAGTGGTGACCTGATATCTAAGAAAATGTCTCTTTATTATGACTAAATCATTAGGTCTCTCAAACAAGTAACCCACAAAATCTATGATAGACTTTTTATTTTTTATTTTTTTTAAAATCTTAAAGTTAAAAACTGAAGCCAGAACATCATTATATACTCACAGGATATGATTTAATTAAGTAGTTTATAATCTGCCATGCGTATCCAACATGAAATGACCTGCAAGATACAGAAACTGCTGAAATGATCTGCAAAATACAGAAGCAAATAAGCTGAATCGTCCTCAAAATGAGCATGCAATAAGATATTTCTGTCAGATAAGGCCATGTTCAAAATAACCTGATTTCTTATGAAAACTACCTGATATGTGCTCTAGAAGTAATAGTATATCAGGTACGAAGGCAAAATATGTTAGCTGATTAATTTCAAGATTGATTATGCTTTAAAATATCACTATCTGCTAGATAAGACCATCTTAATAAAGGACCCGGTTTCTTATAGACAATCTAGTCTTATGGAAAAATCGGCTTTTAGTTTCCAACTTAGTGGACAGACCCTGAAAGCATCTTGATACTGAATTCCGACAAAGTAATAGTGCAAACGACATGAGTTATTTAAAATTATTTTTTATTAAAAAACACATCAAATTGAAAGGAAATACTGGTGGAACATAAAAATTATTAAAGAAAAAGGAGACAAACTAAGAGACACAGCATCAAGCTAATATAAAAAAAGAAAAAGGCAAAATGTTGATTAACTTTTTCAGAATCCTAAATCCACATTTCCCGAATAAACTGATTCAATAAACATACCATTAAGAACATCGCAGCCCACACCCTACTGTCATGATGCTTCTTAAACAAATACATTTCACCGGCTAATGTAATTACATTAGTGACATTCTTCAAGACCGTGACCATGGCTACATTAATATATTTCAAACTGCAAAAGGCAAAAATTGTGAATAAAAATAAATTAATACTTTCAGCTTTCACTAATTATTCATGACTGCATGTGTTTCACAAAAATAGCAATTTAAAGTCATAGATGCAAGGTTTGTTGGACCAAGCTCATAAAAAATGATGGGACAAGAGCAAGTTATTGAGCAAATAGAACCACAAATTCAATGGATAAATTTACGGTAAACTTGATAAAATTATTTCCCAACGACGTAAACAATAAGTGTGACTGACCTTCACTTTAATTCCTGAACAGATGGAAACAATGAACCCAGCCATAATAACACTCCATCATCATCAAATGCTTCATCACAAAACTCCATAATAACATCAATCCCATTAGCCTTTGGTGCACTTCCCTTTCTAATTAAAATTCTTGCTCTCCTCAAGGGACTATTTTCTACAGTATAAACATCTGAACATAAGCAAGTTTATAACTTTAATTTGCATTCCATTACAAAAATCTGGGTACCAAATATTCATTTCCAGATATGCAAGAAGCTCCAGAACAAATCTCCACTAAAAAAGGTGGAAGAAATAAACATTAGTCATAACTCATAAGCATGTAAAACCAAAAATATCTACAAAAAAGTGGACAAGACATTTTAAATAAAATTAATAAATGAAAAAAAAAGGGAAAAAAGCTGAAACTGCTTTCAAGTTATTCAATATTCCTTCTTTGACACTTTTGCAGAAGACAACAGCATGCCATGTAGCATTGGAGCACAATCCTCCACATCCACATTTTTCAGAAGTTTACACTGAATCTAAAAATCAACAAACAATCAGCCATTATAACTATCAATATGCAGCAAATATTAAAAGATGATACCTTAACCCTTTTTTTATCGAAGGTATTGGACCTGGAAACTGTCTAAACCAATTTTCAGCCATGTATGAATTTTCAAGATCCTTTGTAGTACATCCATAATGCCAGTAACAAGCACAAAAAAGCTTCAATAATAAATAAATGAGAAAGAAACCCGTGCAGAACGTAAAAACTAACAAGATTCACCAATCATGCGAATAACAGTAATAACAACCAAAATTTTCAATGAGTTAAGTACCTCTTTCATTTACTTCTGAACTATAAGGTAAAATCCACCGCCAACCATTTGCTTAAAGTAATGCGCTCTTTTGAAACGTAGGAGGGAAAGCCAATCAAAAACAGTGAAAGTTTGTTAGACATCACCACTTTTCAAAACCAGTCAATAAGATGGCAATGAAAGTAACAAAATTAATTCCTTAATGAACAACTTAATAACACTCAATCAAATACTTAATAATCCTCTAAATTCCAAGACAATAGAGGAAAGCAAAATGCATAATAGCAAGGATGAGGGGCATCTAAAAAACGAAGAATGACCTTAAGCAACAACTGATTATGTTGAACAGGCTGCTTGGACAATAATATCTTTTAACAATCCCTTGCTTCATGGATGATATAAGATAAATTGGAGAAATCAGTGGATGTTACAGGAAAAATATATGAGAAACACTTAATCAAAGTGCTAGTATTCCATTCAAATATTATTTGTTAATAATAATAATGGGAAATAGTATAATTTTAGTCATTACTGCAAATCATATCCAATGAAGTAGGTTAAGTACCGCGCCATATTTCACTTGTCTATAGCTTAGAAAGGCAGCAATCCTAAGCAATACAATGTGTAAAACATGCATAACCGTGGCTCCATATACCAATCAAAGTAATCCATATGGTTGTTCGCACTCACTTGCCAAGTTAATGGATGTGAAGATACGATGTGAGCATAAACAAGTCGATGGAGCTCCTTCATGTAAAAGCATTTTTGCATGGTCACTCCCAGCAGTCAACAACTCTATGGGATGCGCAACTATCCTGATGACATGCAAAATAGGAGAAAGATCTTGATGACTGCGCAAGCAAATCCAAGCTTTAATCTCATGATAACTTCTCACAGTTGTCAGACCAAATATAGACTGAAGCAATAACACCCCAAATAAGGCTCCAAAAATGAAATACTAACAAACAGAAAGAAATAAAGATAGAAATATGGTAGCTCACCAAGGACCAAACATTTTCGAGCATTCTGCTAATACAACCTCAGAAATAACAAAAGCACAATTTAGTTTATGGTTAAAGAATCAAAAAGAGAATATAGCGGAGAATGTAAATTAATATATTATCCCCGTGTCACCTCAGTATTTTCCCCAAGAATTCCAATTATAAGTTCCATCAACTTATGTGCGGAGGCCATTGGTTTCAATTGAATGCTTTTCTTTGCCAAGCTGTACATGCTTTCTAACCTCTAACACAAGAAAAGGAATCAAGAGATTATTTCAGAGTCTAGCTAACATGTATAAACACTACGAGATATGTAATACAGGAAAGGTACATACCATAGTGAATTGCCTGATATATAGCAACTGAGAAATGTACAGCTCTATCCAATGACATGTTGCAGTGCAGAGACTATTAGCATAAGCAGCATTACTTGTAACATACTTCTCAAGTCCTCCTGAGTCTGCTGGTGAGCACATCGAAACCAGAAGGCACTTGAATCCAGCTTATTCATCGATGCCCGCCATTTCTCCCATGCCTATGCCAAAGAAAGACTCAAATTACTTATCTTTGGGGGTAGTGGATCAGGAATCAGAATGAGAAAAGAACACCACTGAAAGAATATAAGATACCTTCACAAAATCAGGCTTGGCCTTAAAGCATTCAACCAGTTTTCCAGCACCTTGGTCCAAACACATGCGTGGCATTTTCGAAATAAGAACAGCAACTGTCTCTACAAGTCCATTCTCAGTCGGTTGATGTACATGAAAAAAAGGCAAAAATAAAAAGATTTCATTTATCACTTGCATTAACAGACCAATTCAAGGAAAAAGTGTTACAAAATCCTTGAAACACGAAAATGCAGAAGAAAAAAAAAAAGAGACAACCAATTGGTTGAAAGGGCAATGACAGAACTAGCATATAATTTTCCAAGTTTTAACACATCGGTTAAATAACTGACTGAAGATTTGCATAAACCTCTGACTATCATATCATGTTTCAGAGACTTACTGAAAGAATTAGAAGCTTATGGCTCAATGATACTCTAAACATACTACTTTTACAGGTAAAAAATGCTACATCTTTTAGATGCAATGCGTAACAATCAATTTGTTACCAATCTCATGATTGCTGAGTTGATCTAATTGATAAGATCCCTGCAACTGCAACATTTTAACCTGCTAGTGAAAATATAAAACTGCACCCAATTAAAAGAAATTCCAAAAAATATATAAACATATCATGCTTTCATCATCCTAAGCTATGAAACCAGATTAGACTATCAAACCTCGAGCAACGATATCTAGCCAACCAACAGCAAATGCCGATGACATAATTTCCCAGTATTTGGGATCATCCTCCACAACTCTGTGCATTGAGTAAACCAATTAAATACTATTATGTTAGATGAATCTAGAATTGAGTACAAATCAGTCAAACAATTCGCAAGCGTAAACTCTAGAACTGCATAAGTACCATATAGAGAAGTTAACTTCATAAAGTCTATAGAAGGCTAATTATTTAACACCTGCAAGTTACAAGTTCTTTTCGAAAATCAACAAGCTTTGAGTGGACTGTTGGGCATGTTCCCGAGAAAAGGCTATCCTAACCCTGCCAATACACGAATTGCTTATTAGTATGAAAAACGTGGCAAACAACTTTAAAACCGAAATAATGTAAAACTTGATGGATATAGTAACAAAAAGGTAGGAGATTTACACCAATCGACAAGGCGTTCAGGTAACCATGAATGAGATGGCTTTTCTGCATAAAATATTTCCAATAGCTCCCATGCAGCCTTCAAACTAGTCGGTTCCTCTCCTTCCTGAGAGAAAAAAAAAAAAAAAAAACTTGAAATTGCATATAATGTCCCATGAAAGAAAGAAAAAAAAAAGAAAGAAAGAAAGAAGAAATTAGAAGTTTTGAGCTTTGGAGCTAAGAGAACCCATTGTACCTTCTTCATGGCTTCTTC
>JBBYHL010000019.1:2988094-2998427 GCA_038381835.1 Adansonia madagascariensis | reverse complement strand
CTTGATTAATCAGACAATCAAGCCAACTGTCCTGATTGGAACATCTGGAGTGGGAAAACAATTCACAAAGGAGGTTGTCGAGGCCATGTCATCCATCAACGAGGTTCTTTATCTCTCTCTCTCTCTCTTCCCCCCTACACATCTGTGTTTGCATGTTGGCATCATCTCAGCTGAAGAGTATCGTACTAATCTTGATGGTTGACTAAACTTGCAGAAACCTCTTATCATGGCTCTATCTAACCCTACCTCACAAGCTGAGTGTACAGCAGAAGAAGCATATACATGGAGTGAGGTATATGACATGCAATTTTCTTTCATGTTCTTCACGATGAGATGCCTTGCCATAATATAATGCCAGGTAAAATTAGTTTTAAAACTCTTTATATAATCTTTACCCCTTTTTTCTTTTTTCAATTTTTATCGGCAGGGTCGTGCAATCTTTGCCAGTGGAAGCCCATTTGACCCCTTTGAATATGATGGCAAAGTCTTCGCGCCTGGCCAGGTTCTGTCTATACATTTAAGTATTTTTGAAATTCGAAGTTTGCTTGCCACCCAGATTTTCTTACGCTAGTTGTTATCTCCTTGTTTGATGTCATTCAGGCAAACAATGCTTACATTTTCCCCGGATTTGGTTTGGGTGTGATCATTTCTGGTGCAATTCGTGTACATGATGACATGCTTTTGGCAGCCTGTAAGTGCAAAAAAAAAAAAAAAAAACTAGTCTCACTCAAAATTCCTCTAGAAAATCCTTTTTTTACCAATATGTGCTAACCATTTGGTTGTTTTTCCGTGGTGACAGCCGAAGCTTTGGCTTCACAAGTAACGGATGAACACTACGAGAAGGGACTGATTTACCCACCATTCTCCAATATCAGAAAGATATCAGCCCACATTGCCGCTAAGGTTGCTGCCAAGGCATATGAACTTGGTAAGTGCCTTGCCTGAAAAACTGATATACATGATCCTTTTTATATAATTTGTTGAGTTCTTCAAATCATTGTCCTCCTCCATTTTCATCCATTACACATTTCTTTGATTGTTCTAGGTCTGGCTTCTCACCTTCCTCAGCCTAAAGATCTCGTTAAGTATGCGGAGAGCTGCATGTACAGCCCAAACTACAGAACCTACCGTTGAAATTGAAGCATAGTCGTCCTATGATTTTGCAAGCCTCAGCATCAATTGGCTTTACTCTTGTCATGGCATAGCAATTCATGACCTTTTGATATTTTTTTTCGATTATAAATGCTGTTATATTGTAATCCTATTTTGAAATGAATCACAACATTAAGGTTCCTTTTTTTTTAGAAATAAAATTCAGTCCTTTCAATAAGACGTCATTACATGTATTACGTATATGATATCGGCTAGACTCACTCAAAATGAAGGTCCAAAACATTTGCTCCCACGACAACGAATGAAAGTTTCTAGTAACATATGAAACACATATTATATAATACTTCCATTTTTCCAATAGCTTCTAAGATATATCTGATTTTGTTAAAATAATAGTAACCATTAATTAAATAAAAATTTTGATTATTTGGTGTCTATAGATATTAATTAAAATTTATTTAGTTATTCTTTTTCCTTAATCATCATTAAAATGGTTTTATCCTTGACATGTTAAGGCCAAAAGAAAGAAAGAAAAAACTTCAAAAAAAAAAGAGGCACGCGCGTGCATGCTACGCAAGACCAAGTCATCAACGGCTATATCCGCGTGCTATAAAAGGGTTCAACGAGGCTCCAAGAAAATAAACCTAGGCCGCAAAAGAAACGGAACGACGCGCAGCGGATTAATCTTCTTCGCACTCTCTCATCTTACGGTCCCACTTTCTCGCTCGTTTTCGCTGGATAAATCATTGCCAAACACAAATTTGGAGAACCTTCTCCCACGAGAATTGAAGAAGTGGAGAAAAAATGGGGCGCGCAGTTCTCTCTCAATTTCTCATCCTTTCCAATTCCTCTCCTCGCCTTTCACCTTCACTGTACTTACTCTCTCCTTCTCGCCTTCATACTTTGAATCAATGAAAATTTTATTTATTTATTTTTATCTATTTACATTCTTGTTTGGCTTTTGTACTAAAGCAGGTCTTGTGGCCGACTTGGAAGTAAATACTTTGAAAGACCTGGATTTATCCTTCATAATCGTGCTATAAATGGAGGCAATGGCGCTGGTTTCCGTTGCTGCTGCAGTGTCTCGCTCTCGCAGCCAGCTGTTCCAGGGACTTCTTCGAGCTCTGTCAGGTAATCTCTATTTGCATAGTTTTTTTTTTTAAATCTTATTTTTAATAGATTTAATGAAAATAAAATCTTAGGGTTTATTTATTTTTTTGAACGCAGTTGTAAATATAAGCTTGTCTGAATTGATAAATTGATTGTTGAAAATCCAGAATGTGATTCTAATCTTAACTTTGCTTACTGCCTGTTTGGAACCAAATTAAAGTTGAATTCATTGCATCACAGAATGAAGGTAGAGTTGCTCACAAGTGATTTTATCCATTTTAAAAAGAACCGTTTATTGCATTCCTGTCTAAGGAAATCGTAGATTTCAAATGACCTTAATTTTTTATTTCATTACTTTAATTCCCAAAGCATAAACATGTTTTAGTAAACATATCTTGAATTGCTTCTAGGAAGAGGATTGTGTCAGGAGTCCAGCCAACAGGAGCCATCCACCTTGGGAATTATCTTGGTGCCATAAAGAATTGGATTGCGCTTCAGGTTCTTTTGACTTTCTCTGCTATATTCTCAAGGTCAAACATGTTAAGTGAAATGAATAATATGATTTCATGACATCAGCAATGTAGCTATTTCTGATGAAGTGTATTGAATAAACTTTTGTTTCCCATTTGACCAGCTTTATTCCCTTTTGAAGTTAGTGTGAGCACTGATGTTTGTCCTTGAGTACTGCACTTTTTCTAGGTTGTTATTGTGAAATTGATATGTGCAATATTTTATTTGTTTATTTATTTTGGCTTGCTTTCTTCTCTATTTACTCGTTATTCTTGTGAGACTTTGAAAATATCCCTAAGGTTGGGTTTCATGTCAGGTTCTAGATGCCAGATCCTTTTTGGATTCGTGAACCTAGACTGTTGAGCACTTTCAATTTCTGGGTTTCAATGAAAATAGAATTAAATGAACCAGTTTAAGCTAGTGGCTGTCTTTATTATTTTGACACTTAGAAAGGACACTTTACTGTTAGTTGAACTTTTTGCGTGATTAAGGTGTTCTTGACGTGGTTCTGTTTTTGCAGAACTCGTATGACACGCTCTTTTTCATTGTGGACCTCCATGCGGTATGTTTGAAATATTATCTACATGCAGATTTCTCATTGATATTGCTGTCTTGTAATAATCATTTTATGTTGGGCTGCCTTTTGAAAGCAAGATTTTCTTCTTTCTGGATGACTATCTAGCTATTTTCAATTGATTCATATTTCTCTATGTGCAGATTACATTACCATATGATACACAACAATTATCTAAGGCAACAAGGAATACAGCAGCTATTTATTTGGCATGTGGTGTGGACACCTCAAAGGTGTGCTGCCACTTTTTCTCATTTATGATATTTTTATGAGTCATTTCACTGCATGTTTGAAGCTCAGGTAGCTTAGAAATAATTTTGTTTGGCCATGCAGGCTTCTGTCTTTGTGCAGTCACATGTTCGTGCTCATGTAGAATTGATGTGGCTATTGAGTTCTGCCACACCAATTGGTTGGCTAAATAGGATGATTCAGTTTAAAGAGAAATCTCGCAAGGCGGTGCGTTTTTAGCTGTATGACAGCACCATCTCCTTTACTTATTATTGATGTTGTTATCACTATAATTTTCAGCGTTAACTTTCTTTAGGTTCTGTACCATAACCTCTTATTAGTGAAGTTTGTCCCATTGCATTTGCAGTCGGGCAAAGTAGTGGTACTTGAGATGTAATTATTTAATACAAATGTTTGTAGAAGAATTTGGCTGGCATCTAATAACCTTTTTTGTTCTACAAATTATCAGTGAGCATTACCCCATATGCTTAAGTGCTATGAATTTGGCGTCAGTTCTTAATGATTCAGAAATTGTTTAGCAAAAGCAAACATATTCCTGCAGAAGTCCTTCTAGCTTTGGTGTTATCACAATTTTATCCTAAAAAGGAAAGTTTGTAGGACTTGTAACATCATGAAAGATGCTTTTTTTTTTAAAAAAAAAAAAAACAAAAATCTGGGTAACAGAGGATTGGTACTCTTTCTAGTAGAGTCATTATTTCATTTCATCTTTTTCTCTTATTAAATTTATGCTTTTTGTCAGTTTAAATTAATTGCCTTCTTCTGTTATGGTTTTGCAGGGAGATGAAAATGTTGGAGTTGCTTTGTTGACCTATCCTGTTCTGATGGCTTCTGATATTCTTTTGTATCAGGTGGTTTTGGAATCATGAGTATTATCCATTATTTGAGCATGCTTAACAACCTCGATAGTTTGAGTATCTTATCTGAAAAATGTTGATGATGTTTTGATCAAGTGCCCTGAAGATGCATGATTCTTACACACTTGCAGCATGCTTCTGCAGTCTGATTTTGTCCCAGTTGGTGAAGATCAGAAGCAGCATTTGGAGTTGACTCGTGAGTTGGCTGAGCGTGTTAACTATTTATATGGAGGAAGGAAGTGGAAAAAGCTGGGAGGGTGAGAATTAAGTATATTTTAAAATATTGATTTAAATAGTTGATTCATCATTATATCTGTGCCTCACTTCTGGTTGCTGTACATGATTATCACTGAAGCTTTGACCCTTCTAATATTTTATTTTGGTCACAGGCGTGGTGGTGCTATTTTTAAGGTGATGTTTCCATACTAACTCTTCATTTAGACCTTCCATAGAGCTCATGGTCCGTCACAATTTATGGAAGGTTCTTATCTAAGTTTGTTCCTTTATGTAGGTTCCTGAGCCCCTAATACCGCCAGCTGGAGCACGAGTGATGTCCCTCACTGATGGTCTTTCGAAGGTTTTGAGCAATCTATATTTTGATATGTTAAGCTTGCTGCTGGTAGATGAACATAAGAGTTTCTGATCTACCCTATATGGTGCAATTTCCTCTTTGACGAATTGCTTGAGGATGATCAGATTGGGGACTTTTAGGACTTTAGAGTCGAGTATATTATCGCGTTTTTATTTCTATGTTGCTATTATTCTGACTTAATACCATCTCAAACTAATGGTTAAGTGAAGTCTTAAACTCATTATAATCTAGTACAGATAGACCAAACAATCTTAAGATGTAACCTCCCTACATTTAACTTTTGTGGTCACTTATTCAATGAACATAAGGCATGTATTTCCTACTTTTTCACTTCCATTGCTTAATGAAGGTCTTAAGACTGCTTTCTTCAGAATTTAACCTAGTATCTTGTTCATAGAAATAATTATTTCATTATTTGAATTGTCTTTGGCAGAGCTCACAGTTTGTAACTGGGAATATTTGTTCCTTCCTCTTGAACCTGTAATTATTATCCAAAATATAGAAAAAAAATGTATTATAGAGAGGAAGATAATAGAAAATATGAAGTCACCTTTCAACGTTTATTCATCTTTTGGATCCTGCTCTATGACCAGTAAAGAGGAAGTAAATAATAGCTGATGAAACCATTATAACTTATTTTTTTGTTTTCCAAAATTCTTTTCTGTTACTGACTGATATGTTTCTGGGGTTCAATCTTGTAGATGTCCAAATCTGCACCTTCTGATCAGTCTCGAATTAATCTTCTTGATCCCAAAGATGTGAGTGGTTTAATGCATTTTCTGCCTTATTTCTCCCTGCCTATCTTGTGTGTGTGTCTTTGTGTGTCTGTTTGAAAATTATAAAAGGTTTTATTAATTACATGCATACTACAGTTCAATTTAGTAATTATGCATAAAAATTTGTATGGTAGTCATTGATTTCATAGGTCTTTAACCTGAATTGGGCTTCAAAAGCTAATTTTGAGTTACAGTATTCTGTGGGGAAAGGAAAGGGCTCTTGTGGACTATCTTACAAAGTTTTTTCTTTATAAATTTATCTAATAAGTCAATCCTAGCTTTTGTAATTAACGAATATATACGTGTATGACTTAATGCACTCAATTATTGATGATATGGAAAAAGTTATGGAGTTTAGCTGGTTTCAAATTTCTGTTTTTACCCGTATCTTCCCTTTGATCATAATTAATCTCCAATTTTTTCCATGGTAGGTGATAGCAAACAAGATAAAGCGTTGCAAGACTGACTCATTTCCAGGGTTAATTCCTTAGTCTATCCAGATAATTTGAAGTGTTTTTACCTTCTTTTTTTTTTTTTTTTTGCAGTTTTATTTTTTTGTTTACATATTTCTTTATATGACAATAGAATCTAATATGAAGTCTTCCAACTTATTGTCTTTTTTGTCTTTCTTCTGGCAATTCTTACAGCCTGGAATTTGACAATCCTGACCGTCCTGAATGCAACAATCTTCTTTCGGTATATCAGCTAGTTTCAAGCAAGACGAAAGAGGTTTGAAGACTAGATGTTTGTTACTTGAGTTTGACTACTCTATGTATGACTTTTAAAAAAATGCCTTTCTTTTCTTATCCATCCAAGATGAGTCAGTCATATGGTAATCGCATCCATTACAAGTACTTTGGACTAAACTAACACTAAACCACTGAATGTTTGATCCAGTCTTTATGGTTACAATATTCACTTATAGCTTTGAAATGCTTTAAGAAGTACATAATCATTCTCTCCTTTTGAATACAAGCAAATTTTTGTACAATATCCAACTTTGCATTTGAAGTTCTTATTGATAATTAAATTGTTTCTATGATATAAGAAACTGTGGGATCATCAATCAGGCTAGATAGTTTAGGAGATTCAACATCGAATAATTGCCTTATGTTTTTATCCTTATTTCAGGAAGTTGCGCAGGAATGCCAAGATATGAACTGGGGCACATTTAAAACCCTCCTCACTGATGCATTGGTTGACCATTTGCATCCTATCCAGGTTCTTAGCACTATATACAGACTTGTTTTTAATTGTGCATGATAGGAACATATACATGCTATTCTGTTTTACCTATATATTTTTTTTTCCGATCGAGCATTTTATTGCCCCAAAGGACTTTAGATGTTTATTTTTGTACTAATACTTCATTCGAAAAATGCATTCCAACTTAAGATTAATCATATTGAATCTAATGCTGGCTTACAAATAATTCTAACCATAACAGTTCATATGTTTGCGGGGAAGAAATATATACAATATATATATATATATTTATTTATGGATGTTTTGTGTTGACTAATTAGTTTTACCTTCAAATCGTTGGTAATTTAGTAGTAAAAACTTTTGTGATGTACTTGAGATCTAGTGTGCCCTAGCTATCTTATTGGATGTGTGGTTAAACTTAGAAGTCAAACATTTGACTAAATGATTCCCGGAAATTGTTATGAAGCTGCCTGCTGCAGCCTAGGCAGTCTAGCAAACATAAAATCTAGTCAGATCCATGTTGCTGCTTCAGTGTTGAACCTGCATTGGTGCGCTGATGGTACCAATGTTTGATTAGGTTCCATCTTTGACAGTAGTGACTGCATGTATTTCTTTTCATGAATAATTTGTATGTATGTGAAGATATTTTTTTGTTTGATGTGCGTGAAGTTGTTTTCGGTCGATGTTGTGGCCATATTTGGACCAATCATTTTGTTGATTTCCCCTACTTTGGCAATGGTATTGGTTGCATGTCTGAAAGCTATCGATTTATCTTCCATTGATGCTGTTCTATCGTTATTGATTGGGGTGTCCCCATCATTAGTCAGGTTTTCTGCTTTTGCAGGTCCGGTATGAGGAAATTATTTCTGATCCAGCTTATTTGGATGGAGTCTTGGCAGAAGGGGCTACTAAAGCTGCAGCTATAGCTGATGCTACTCTCAATAGCGTCTACCAGGCAATGGGATTCTTGCGTAGATGAATGAAATGATTTGTGTACAAACCTTGACTTTTGGATGATTCATCATCGCCCACAGTTTTTTGGAGTATATACCCATCATAATATTCTGAATGAGTGATAAGGTTATTATTTTGAAGGCCCACGAATTGTTTGATGGAGTTTCCTCTACCTCTCCTTTTCAGACAGGTGCCATTTATATCCCTTAATGTTCTTTAAAATTGGGGTTTTATTGCTTTTTTCCCCAGACAATTTCAGTTGTATAAAATTCAATGAGCCTGATAAAAACTTGTCTCTTTCATGTTTTTGAGTGGGAACAAATACCTAGGCAATCTTCTATAAACTGTCATTTAATCTCCAAAGGCTTGTGTGCATTGGCTTATTGAGAAATCCTTTTAGGCTATAGCCAACGAAACAGTTTAGAGTTTACCGTGCTGGACTGCTGGTTAAGTTCTTATATATTTATTTTCTTTTTAATGCAACTCAAGCATGCTGTTGTCATCAAGATGAATTATAGTTTCCAGTTATTGGTGTGATATTTTAAGTGCTTTTTCTGAATGGGTTTACAATACTGATAAGATGTTGGATTAGATGCTCTGGTTAGACAACTTAGAAAGTACCCTATAAAGTTTCTCAAGTCTTTCTAAGGATATTTCTTTTAATGATTTGAATGGAGGAGGAAAAAAGATAAAGATTCATCTAGCTTACCATAACTAGTTCGGATTAAGGCTTAGTTGAGTTGAGTTTGGAAACTTCAGAATTTGCTTCATCCTTGTTCGAAGCAACTGTGTAATTGCATGTAGTGTTTATCATGTCCATGGTGGGATTCTTATCAGCATAGGAGACAGTGATAGAAGAGCGAATTATTGATCCTTCTGGTGAAAGTCAAAATCAGCAATTCTTATTCTCATCCAATTCCACCTCCCCACAGCCTTTTCTTTAACAAAGGAGAAGATGTGATCAAGCATCTATAAAAGACCATTTGAGGGAGACAGTGAGAGGTCGATGGCCACGTGATATTGCTGTTTACCCTCTTTCTCTTACACCCTCTCTTCAATGGGTGACAAAGGAATAAAGGGAGCATCCTTCTCAACTCTTCCTTTTTTAACTTTTGGCTGACAGTTTTTCAGGAGGGATGGACAGAGATACATGGTGAGGACCATCTAAAGGTAATATTCTCATTCCAATCATTAACATAATTTTTGTCTCTTCTGTTCCCCTGTTTTGGTTGCGTCATGAATCATGATCCTTTCTGGTTCCTTTTGGCATTTTAATTTTCTTTTTTTCACAAGGCTTTGCCGCTTCAAAGAATCCTTTTTTATTAAAACAAACTAAAGCCAAAGGTTATTTAGAAATTGTGGATTTGGTAATACAATTTCAATGGCATAGATGCTTATAGGAAACTTTAGTATGTACATCTTTCAGTTGTTGACTATATTCAATCTGGTGGTGGCCATGCCGATCGAAGATTTATTTGCAGGCATTCCGGTTCTAGGTTAGCTAATGACCATGTGTCTGTAACATTAGTAAACATATTGCTACTTGCATATGGTTGCTAGATCAACATCCATTGATCTTTCTAGAGTATGATCTGTCTGACTGTATATTTAGCTCGCCCCAGATTCCACTCTAAAGGACTTATCTGAACAGGTGAGCTGAAAAGTTGGGTATTGAGATAAGTAATAACTTTTTCAGATTAGTGACATTATTTATTCCAGTAGTTGACCTCTGACAACGATTAATTATTTCTGTTTTGTCTTTTATAATTCTTAAATTATTAGAACTAAAATAAATGACCAATTGTTTTATAATAATTATATTTAGCATATTATAGTATAGCACCTACTTAATAGTTAGGAACTGCCTCCTTTTAAGCATGACTAGAGCTCAAGGATGAGTTACCATGTTTCGAGTTGTCAAATTATAGTGATAACGGGATTATCTGAGCCTTCTTGAGTAATTCCAAAGAGTTCAAGTAGTTTGAATAGTTGAATATGTAATCATATAATTTGGTCTTTTTCACAAGTTTCTCCTTGTGGTCGGCAGATATTTGAAGGAGCACTTGGTTTATGTAATTTGCGTGACTGCTCGGAGGATGCTTGATGCTTCTAACTGAGGACTCGAAACAAATGCCTTTGCTTTACTGAATGTGGTATTGGTTTATCGCTAGGATAGAATAAAACTAATATAAATCCATACCTTTACATTTTAGCGTTAGAATTGTGATTGTTAGCTTTAGTCGATTCCTCTCTGGTCTTCACTTGAAGGATTAACCGAGCAACTATACGTTCGTCATGTAGAAATTTGTTGCCCGACTTGGTTTGTTCGACGGTGGACATGTAATAATGTTAACCTTTGGGGAAGGTTTTTCCAGTGTTGGCAACATGGACCTCA
>JBBYHL010000019.1:2927311-2958099 GCA_038381835.1 Adansonia madagascariensis | reverse complement strand
AGTAGCATGATCACTTATAACAAATAAAAAGTCATTCCAATTAATATGATGCCATGTTAAAATTACGAATTAACAGGCTAGGACTTGTATGAGAATCTGATGGCTAAAGACTAATAAATCATATGATACACACACACACACACAAAAGATTTGAGAATACCTCCACTGATGATAAGAGCTTGAGCAGTATGGTTGAGGTTTGCCTTTGCCCAAGGAATCTTGCGAACCGCAATCAACTGTACAGGAAGGATTTGAAGTGGGGGGGGGGAGATTCAGAATACAGTTAGAAAGCAATTATCAAGTTATTCGTGCAAGAAAAAGAATCTTTACTTAATTGACTTTTAAGATCATGACATCGTAAGAATAATTTTGATAACACCATTTAATCTCCGCCACTTATGCAGCCAATCAGTTAATCGATTTTTTTATTTTTTTTAAATCTCAAGTGCATTGAAATTAAATGGCAAAGAAGTGATGATTTTGAGCTAAAGTCAAAAGAATCAGTATACTTGTTTGGTTTATAGAATAGTTATTTCGCAGAATAACTTATTATTGCCTTATTCCGAGAAATTGCTAGATAGTAATTTCAAATTTTTCACTGAATAACTCTTCCGACTTTAGACAGAATAAAAATTATTTTAAAAGATTCATACTATTGCATTCAGTTATTCTATTCCATTCTCACAAATTAAATATTTCAATTACTGCTCTATTTTATTCCAATAAATCAAATTTCATTCTCACAAAATAATTATTCCATTACACTTTTATCTCCTTCCAATAAACTAAACATAAATATGAAACTTTTAAACAACTGCTGAATTGCTAATTCAGTAAACGGAAAATGATGAACCTGCATTACGTACCTTATGGTTCAAAAAAATTGCAATTTGTAAGTATTATCTCAGGATTGCAAAAAAGTTGGTAAAATCGTAGGGGGGAAAAAAGAAGATGCATGACAATGCTTTTTCCTTCTTATTTTTGAGGGGAAAAAAAACGAAATCTTCCTAAACTAAATTATTATTATTTTTTTTCCAAAAGGACCCATGATAAGATACTTGTAATATGGTTAAAAATGATTTATAAATGTGGACCAATTAATTTAATTTATTCAGAACAATTAAATCGATAAAAGCAAGGTTAGTGTTAACGTACTGTAGGCACAGCGGTGACGACGGCGGCGATCGCAGCCGCCTTGAGACCGGCACGAACTCCTTCTGCGGGATTAAACAAAAATTAAAGCTTTGTATTAGGCATTTAATAATTGCGTCTGACGAACAAAAAAAAAAAAAAAAAAACAAATGATCGAGTAACAGAGAAATTCTGTTTGGTAGGCGGAAAACTAATTTATCAACCAGAAAAAAAAAAAAAAAGCAGCGGAATTTATGTGATTGCATCTTGATCACTGAATGAATATCAGGTCCAATTATAGGAAATTTCAAATTTATCTCCAAAAATATTAAAAAAAAGGAAAAATCTTTTCGTAGGATTTTCCAGCTGCAAAATTAAGGAAATGAAAGATAAAAATCAACCTTGAGAGAATTGCTGGGCCCTCAACTTCTTCTCGTCTTCAGCAGGAGAAGGAATTAGGAAGGAATTTGTTCTTCTTCTTCTTCTCTGTACCCAAACATCCCTAATATCTGATGGAATTCCCATGTTCTAATCTGCAACAAAAGGCCAGGCGTGACTTGGCTGCCAGCTATTGCTAAGCTTCTCCCTGAGGACCTTGGTGTAATATTTTTTATTGATTGGGCGTCTATCCGCTGCCACGGACTCACCATATTCAACTTGTCATCAGAACCGTCCATCAAGATATGCTAGTATTTCTGTTGATGAACACTTCAGATAATTTCATTTGGATAAAATTATTTAGTATAATCGATAAATGCTTAATGTTATTTTAAATTTCCTGCAATATATATATATATATATACACACACACACCTACTATTACTATACTAAATGAAGTGGAGAATATTGTGATAAATTTTCTACACTAATACCAGATTATGGTCGGATTAATTAATTTTTAGCTAAACTTTTTTAATTATAACAAAAGAAAAATAAAGATTAAAATAAGTTTTTATTAAACTTATTAAATCTAATAATATTAGACACAATATAAAAAAATTAAAATAATTTATAATATAAATATATAATCATGTCTAAATCTAACCAACACAATAAATCATGAACCATGATTGCACACGATGATCAATTTTTTTACAGTGACAAACCAAAAGGGCTAGCAGAACTAAGACTGTGCGTTCGATCAGTTTGGTTAAAAAAATTTTAAATTGAATTAATCGATTTAGCTAGAAAAAGAACTAAATCGATAGATTTTTTTACCATAACCGAATTAACCGAACCGACTAAATTTCGATCGATTCGACCGATTAATTCGGTCAAATCGATTTATTGGGTCTTGAGCTAATGAGTTATATATTTGAGTATGAGTTTAATTGAACTATTAATATATATAAATATATAATTATTAAATATTAAATATTAAATATTAAAAGCTTGATTAATTCGATCAATTTGATTAATATATTTATTAACCAATGACCGACCGAATTAACCAAACAAATCAACATAAAAAACCTACTTAACTGAACCAAATTAACTAAATTCCATCGATTAAATCGATTTCAACCGACTTATACACGGTTCTAAGCAGAACCTTCGTACCAATGGGTACAACTTTATTTTCAAAAACTAAATTAATTATCTTTAATGTGGCTTTGGTAAGTTTGATTAATTAAGCATGTATCATATAGTAATTTTTAGTTAATTTAGGAGGCAGCGACCACTAGTAACACGTCATTTACCTAATTATTAGCTATGAATCCTTATTATTGTTATTATTCATCCCCTTTTTGCTAGCCAACGGAGGAGACGAAATAAAAATTAATAAATATATTAAAATTTTAAAAATAAATATAATAATATTAATTATATTTAAATGTGTCACATTTTTTATATATATTAAATATATCATATTTCTTTTTTTACTGTACAAAGTTTAAAAGAAAGGATAACCTCCTGAACAAAAAAAATTGCTAGCTTATGATTGGCATTATCAATGCAAATATTACAAAAAGGACAATAGATGGATAGCTTTTGGATGACGTTTGCAGTTTACTAACATCAATAGCATAAGAAAAATCATGGGTCTAACTCGACACAATTACCTTCACAAATAAAATTTTCCACTATAAGGTAACAAATTCCCAGCAAAATGTTTATGGGGGAAAAAGAAAACTGATTTCATACATTATAGGGAAGCAATAATAAGTATCACACTCTTCAAGCACCAAAGCACTTCATCTTCACACCCGCAAGTCCAACCCTGAACATATCAGATACAAATATAGATGCAATAACGATTTTCCGAGAAAATTGAGGAAGGAAATGGGTGAAAAAGGAAGCAAGCAACATACCTATGCAATTAAAGACCCTGATCGATTAGATAATCCCCCAGCCTTTCCACAATCATGTTGCACTGACCAGGTGTTAGAGGCTCATCGTATATACCGATGATCAAGGCTTGGTTGGTCTTCTTAACGGTCACTCCACCAGCGCCCTGAATTAAGTTGAGGGAAACTTAAAACAGACCATGCTACTATATAATTTCAAAACTGTATAGCACAACAAATAGGTTTTGATATAAAACAACCAACAAACATATGGCACCAGAATGGAGTTTCTAGCAAGTTGTTTCCCGCCTTACAAAGGAGAGCAGATTAACATTGCAAACAATCCTTACGGCTAAAAGCAAGAAGATCAATCATGACGCATGAGGTAAACTATATTACCTTCTTCCCCCTTATCACAGCCCCAGGTTCACCCTGGATAACCATGTATTTTACACCACCAAGGAATAAGCCAGTCGGTGCAAGAGAACCAGGTTCAGCAAAATCATTCACGATGGCAGTTATTTCATCAGGTGTAAACTGCAAGACCAAACATACACAGTTAAAATTCGAAAGGGCATAGAACAGGAGAGGCAACTGGTAGATGCAAAGCACAAGGCAGACTGCAGACAAAACACAAACACCAATCAATCGTGCTTGCAATGTGTGATGCCTTTGTAAATGGGCAAGGCAAAAGGAGCATGCTTTTTGAGCGAGTTCAAAGGACCTATTAACTTCCCAAACAAAGTTTTCTTTTCTTTTTTGGCATACAGATGAGGAGAAAAACAAAAGCCTGAGATCAATCATATTTTTCCACATAAACAAGAGATGCAAGTCGTGATTTTTGCACCTAAAACAATTTTGTTACAGACCAAACATGAATGCAACAACGTAAAAAGTGAATAGATTTGCGAAACACAACTATGAGGAGAGAAACAAAAGCATGAGATCAATCATATTTTTCCACATAAACAAGAGATGCAAAGTCGTGATTTTTGCACCTAATACAATTTTGTTACAGACCAAACATGAATGCAACAACGTGTAAAGTGAATAGATTTGAGAAACACAACTATAAGCCGCCAAGACATACGAATACATATGATGGAGCAGATCGATTGCGAAATAAACTGACTTTAGAATTACCATATTAAAATGACTAATTGAGTAAATCCTAGACACATACTACCCTAATGCAGTCAGCCAAATTATTCAATCCGATGCAGGCCATTCTCCATGCTAAGATTTTATACTAGATAATGCTGTTCGCAGTCAGGGTTCCTAGCTAAATAAAATTACTCATCCAACTGCCATAGCTAATTTGAAAAACAACAATTTAAAAACCCTTGTCTGATTTGATGATAATTTAGACTAAACCCAGTTATTTCAGTTTTGGCAACTAAAAAAATTATTGATCAGAAGGAAATCATCACAAGCAAAATCCAAACAAAAGACAAGTTCAGATCATGGCCAATAAGCCCAATAAAAGAGAAGAGAAAGAAAAGAGAACCGCAGGGAAGGTAGAGCTCTGGGCCCAAACGTTGCCGTCTAGGCCGATAATAGCGGCAGCGGTGAGATGAAGGCCTTGGCCATCTATATCGCACATCAAGTGCTCGTCCACGTACTGTTGCCAAGACATCTTCTTTGCTTGATTTGTTTTAGCCTTCTCTGCTTCCGCAAATTCTTTTCTTTAAATTTGATGATGTTTTTCTCCCTCCCCTTTTCCTACGTGAATTTTAAGACAAGAGGAAGGGGCAAATGTTTCTCTGGTTGCGTGAAAATTAAGCTGCGCAGTGCGCATGCGCTGGACATTGTCCAAGTCCAACGTGGACTAAATATCGGGTGCGCTGTCACTTTGCAGACAACTTTATTTTCTATTAAGCGTCGGTCCGAGTCGGACGGTTGCCTTTGAATTTGAAACTGTTGCCTTAATCATTATACCTACCGTTACATCTTCTTTCCGAAGTTGATGACTTGAGATTTTACGTAATAGAAAGTGTAACATTTTATATTTAAATTATTTTATTTTTTTAATTTCAATTTTTAGTCTTAATATTAATGTAATAACACAGGGTATATTAATATGGTAATATATTTGGTATTTATAAAAAATAAAATAAAATAAAATACTAGCAAAAGAAATCCGGAAGAATAGAGTACGAAAGGATCGGGAGAACTGAAGGTCTTATTTATATTAGTTGGAACTAAAAAAACTAATGGGGCTCACGCTCATCTCATTCTGTCATGCTTCGGCTTTGTTGTTTTCACAAGCAATTAAGGGAATACAAACGTCAGTCTCGCATCTCTTCTCTAACCACTGCCCAATCCAACTCCATAAGTAGACCAGAATACCGGTCGCTGATGACGACAGAACGAGAACATTGTACATGTTACTATGTTCGAGAAGTCAATATGAACAGAGGTTAAAGAAACCGCTTCTACTTAGCCAAATGACACCAAGTGAGCCACTTCAAAAGGGGGAGTCCTTGGTGGCCCAACATTAAATCCTCCTAAATCATGCTCAACTAAAAAATGAATAATAATAATAATAATAAATTAATATAAAGTAAAACTGCAGATGGCCCCAGATATATCAACGAAACCAGTACGTGCGTGAATAGCGTGAAGTTTACTACGTATGCGGCGCCACCTGTTTTTTGCACAGCACCAACCTCGGCCTCGGATCTAAGTTCAAACGACGCCGCTCCATAGTTTGACGCGCTGGATCTTTACTCTTAAAAGTGCCTTCAGGTGTCAATAAATCCAATATTCTCTCCAAAAGACACCCCCTATATGTTAGCATCGTCCCTCGCGACCAAGTACCGACTCTTTCCAGTTTTTTCTAAAAAGTGAAAATATAGAATCGAACATTCTCGTTTTCCTCGAGAGAGCAAGCGATGGGAAATCCAGGCAATACTCAGATGGAGTTAGTAACCCCCGACGGCGGCTACGTGCTCGAAGATGTTCCTCACTTGACTGATTACCTTCCTGATCTCCCTGTACTTTCTCTTCTTCTTCTTCTTCTACTATTTTTATTTATTTATTTACTTTTTTCGAACAGATCCAATTACATTAGATCAAGAGAGATATGATGCACATTATTGATATTTTTGTTTAGTTATAGTAATTTGATCTCATTGCTCTTTTGAGTGTTGAGAGCTCAGATTCTTATTTATTTATTTTTTCATTTTCACTGCCACCTTTTAAGTTACTGATTTTCCTTCATTATATATATCTCTGTAAACTTTCTTTTGTTTCTCTGTTCTTTTTTTTTATTATTATTGTTTTACATTTTGTTTTATTGGCAAACATTTTTCCGGCAGAGCTATCCCAATCCGTTGCAAGACAATCCAGCTTATTCAGTTGTCAAGTGAGTAAATTAAAACTGAAAGTTTTCATCAGCCAAATCGTCTGTTTTGGATCGTGGTTTGTGTATCTCGGTCTTGTTTCAAGATGGTGGTATATTTGCGTGGCCTTTTTTTTTTTTTTTTTTTTGTTCTCAGGCAATATTTTGTTAATGCGGATGATACCGTCACTCAGAAGGTGAATTCTTTATCTACTTACTTGGATTTTGTATTTTACGGAAAATTTATTTGAAGTTATATTATAAGGTGATCTTTCGTTTTTATAATATAAACAGAATTCTTGGTTTCAATTTGATGCTCTGTTTTCTAAGGCCTGCAATTCATTGAAGCTGAGGTTTATTTATGGTCAAGAAATAAAGCCTGAAAACCTTTGGGAAAAAACAATTTTTTGTTTTAAGTGTTGCAATGACAGTTATAAATTCTTACTTATATACCTTCTTAATCAGTATGGTTAAGTGATACACTAGTTTTATTATAGATTGTCGTTCACAAGGACAGTCCTAGAGGGGTGCATTTTCGACGTGCAGGACCTCGCCAAAGGGTAAGATTCTTATCTTGCCTGCATGCTATTGAGTTGAAGTTACAAAAATAATAAGCTATGGACAGTTTACTGACCGGCTGTTGTTATGCCTCTCAGGTGTATTTCGAATCAGATGAAGTGCATGCATGCATTGTAACATGTGGCGGTCTATGTCCCGGGCTAAACACGGTGATCAGGGAAATTGTGTGTGGCCTCTATCACATGTATGGTGTCAGAAAAATTCTTGGAATAGATGTAAGTAATTTTAGTGTGATACTCTTAATTACTTGGTTTATGATCAGTAAGGGGAGTACCATCATTTGGTAATCTCACTGGCAACTTATACTTGATATACCTCTTTAGGGAGGATACAGGGGTTTTTATGCAAAGAACACTGTCACCTTAACTCCTAAGGTTGTTAATGATATCCATAAACGCGGTGGTACAATCCTTGGGACTTCAAGAGGGGGTCATGATACCTTAAAGATTGTTGACAGCATTCAGGATCGTGGAATCAATCAGGTATATTAAGGTGCAAGGGTGGAGGTTTTCATCTGAGCCTCCTCTTTGTTTTTTTGAATTTATGCATCTAATATATATATATATATATATATATATTCTAATCCTTGCTGTCACATAACTAGTTTTTGTTGGTTCTAATTGTCTCCTTTAGCTTTTCAGGTTTATATAATCGGAGGTGATGGGACACAAAGAGGAGCAGCAGTGATTTTTGAGGTATTAGCATTTGTTATTTTCTAATTTCTATAAATGTCAAATAAGAAATACGTTGCGTAGAGGTCGGTCGATTTAACCAAGGCTTAATCAAGGATGCTCCATAAAGTATTGTCAGAATCCTTTAATACTTCTCTTAGCATTAATTTGAATACCAAAAAATGCAACTAATCCTGACTCTTATATTCAATGATCTTGGCAGGAAATTAGACGACGTGGCCTCAAAGTAGCAGTAGCTGGAATTCCTAAAACTATTGACAATGACATTCCGGTACTACTCATCTTCGTATTTGTAGTTCTCTACACACTTTTTTCTTGTCACCACTTGAAAGACTTGTTAATTAATCCATGACATGGCATCATGCTGGCTTGCTGATTTTGGTTCAGGTTATTGACAAATCATTTGGTTTTGATACTGCGGTTGAGGAGGCTCAACGTGCCATTAATGCGGCACATGTCGAAGCTGAAAGTATTGAGAATGGCATTGGACTTGTAAAACTAATGGGACGCTATAGTGGTATGCTTAGTTGGTATAATCATAATAGATGGCCGCCTGACCATTATATAATTAATATAGCCTGCCTGGTGTTTAGCTTCATTTGTTTGTGGAATTGGTCTTTTTTGATACCTTCTTTATTTACCATATTTAACTGCTGCTGCAGGTTTCATTGCGATGTATGCTACTCTTGCCAGCCGTGATGTTGATTGTTGCTTGATTCCTGAGTCACCATTCTATCTTGAAGGAAGTGGTGGACTTTTTGAGTTTATAGAAAAACGACTCAAAGAAAATGGACATATGGTTATTGTGATAGCTGAAGGAGCAGGACAGGATCTTCTTTCAGAGAGTTTGCTGTCCATGGACCTGCAAGATGCTTCAGGAAACAAGCTTCTTCAAGATGTTGGGCTCTGGATCTCTCACAGGATAAAGGTACTACCTTCAATTGATACATGGCTACTGATTAGATGTCTATGCAACATCTAGACTGAAAAAATAACTGTCTTTTTGTCACTTTGTATAGGAACATTGTGTTAAAAAGAAGATGCCCATTAATCTTAAATATATAGGTTAGTGTCTCATTCACTTTTTCTTTACTTTGTTCCTACTAAATTCAACCTTCTAATAATGTGCAAAACATTTGACTCGAGAAACTTGGCTTGCAGATCCTACATACATGATCCGGGCTATTCCTAGCATTGCTTCTGATAATGTCTATTGCACCCTACTTGCTCATAGTGCAGTTCATGGAGCAATGGCTGGGTATACAGGCTTCACTGTTGGTCCTGTCAATGGCAGACATGCTTACATTCCATTTAATGTATGTTCCAAAGCACCTTTAATAACTTCTCTGTTGGTGAACAATGTTTATGTTACAAACTATGTCTCCAAGTGTCCTTAGAAACTGTTAACCATGAGCCAGTGGTGACTCCATTTATGTTTTATATTTTGGCTTTATTTGAGACAGAAATCAGCGAAACAAAAGTTAAATACTAGAATGGGAAAGAAAGAAGCGTGTTAGGTTGCATGGAACTAGCATATTTATAGGTTTAGTAGTTGAGTTTTTGTTGTCTGATTTTTCTTGCAAAAAGACAATCTTCATGGAAAGCTGCATTTTGTCTCCCACTATGTTTTTATTACTTTTCTAACTGAATTTTTCAGGAGCAATCAACAGATATTTTTCTCGTTTTTAAAGAAAGGCTTACAGTTGATATCTTCTGTTTTGGAATTTTAATACGCAGCGTATCATTGAGAAACAGAACAAGGTTGTCATTACCGACAGGATGTGGGCGAGGCTGCTCTCTTCAACCAACCAGCCAAGCTTCTTGAACCCCAGAGATATTGCTGAAGCCAAGAAAGAGAAACAACCTGCGACTGGCTTGTTGGATGGCAAAAATTGTAAAGACGGTAAACCAATGACCGAAGACAATCCTTGTATGTCATGAAAATTGTATTGGATAGTGTCATGTTCACTACCATCTTTAGTCAAGTTGCAACCACTTAGAATTAACGCTCAACTGTCCCTAAGCATGGGGTTAACAGTAATGCGGGTCTTCAAACTTTTGAAATCGAGTATTGATTCTGCTGTTATATGACTTTACTTGTAAATTTTGGTGGAGTTGCTTTAACATTGAGAAGTTCATAGTTGCTTACATTGGTTTGGAAATGTATGATCAGCTAATGAATGCTGCCGTGGAAGTGAAAAGTACTGATCAGCTTACATTATATTTGTCTCTCATGTTACTTTGTGCTATGTTTTTTTATTATTTAGTTATTTATTTATTTATTTCCAAGCTATAGGAGAACAAGTGGGCATATATCAATATTCCAGGTGAGAAGCTGTATTATGAAAATCAGATGTTCATATTCTTCGTCTTGAACCTTGCTGTCCTTCTTCATATGCCATCTTGAAGGCCACCTCGAACCAATATAGAAATAGATTTTGAATATTGATTTTGAACTTGTAAGGGTTATATGGATGGTCCGGACTCCCGAGTCAAACATAATTCAATCCAGCTCAGGTGTCTAACATAGACAATTGCCTGGAAATGTATGAAAAGAAAGGAACCGTTACTAAAGAGGCCCAACCAAGAATGGAGCACGCGTCAGCTCCTCATCAACTCGTAACCATGCAAATCTGCTCAACCAAACACGCGCCACACCCAACGATCCCCACCAGCCTTGCACTCTGTTCTAGATATAGCAGAATAGATACCCTCCTCACCTCTCTACACACATCACAAGGAGATCACAGCTTCCGCCACGTATCCCTTCCCTCCACCCCTACCTCCTCATATTGCCTCCCTTTCATCCCTCTCATCTTCAGTCTTCACCTCCGCAACCCTGCAACAACCCCGTCTCCTTCTTTCATTATCTCACTTTCTTTCTTGCCGTTTTTGTTTGTTCGTCCTATATTCTCGTCAAATCGGCAGGGGCCTTTCATCATGCCGAATGATCGAACCAAACCGATGACCCAAAAGCTTTATGAGTCAGCTCCATCTTCTCGACAGGTGGCTAAGTTTTTAACTGCGACCACATTGGGTGCAACGATGCTTTTCTTGTCGGGGTTAACCTTGACCGGGACGGTGATTGCCCTGATCATGGCCACACCACTTATGGTCCTATTCAGTCCGATCCTAGTCCCAGCCGGAATAGCCATCTTCCTGGTGACCACTGGGTTCTTGTTTTCGGGTGGGTGTGGCGTGGCAGCGGTAACTGCGTTATCGTGGATATACAATTACGTGCAAGGGAAGCATCCTCCTGGAGCGGATCAGCTGGATTATGCAAGGAACAAGATTGCAAGTACGGCTCGGGACATGACGGAGAAGGCTAAGGAGTACGGACAATATGTACAGCAGAAGGCTCAGGAGGTTGCTCAGGGCCAAGGATCTTGAGTTAAATTGTTAAGTTGAGGGGCTTGGGTTGGGTTCAAAGTCTGTTGGCTGTTTAAGGGTGATGGTTGATGTTCGTCTTTGTGTTGTTTTTTTCATAAAAAATTTGCGTGCATGCATTCGTAGATGTGTTTTAAGGCTTTGATAATTTGTAACAGTTGTTTCGGCAGGTTCTCTTTGTAGCGTAGAATCTCGTTTCTTTGTTAATAAATTTCTCTTTATCTTACGCAACAAAGTGTACTTTTCACAGTTTCAGTTCTATAATGAGGCAAAAACAAGGGTAGTAAAGTTATAATTTCCTTTCTCAAGCTCCTCCCCCAACATTCAAAATGCTGCCATCACGCCTATTAGAAAGGCAAAGCAAGATATTAAGAAGTAATTGACACAAAAATCCATCTTTTAGTTTTTAGGTTGCATACATTCTTCCACATATAGTTGAAATTAAAGCGTTTCGTTGAGTTTTAATTGTTATAAGCGAAAAGAATACAGATTGTGATATGGGTTAAGGGTTTCTTTAGAGCTTGAAGCCATATTTGCTTGAATAAAAATCAATTTTTTTTTCAAGCATTAGGTTTGGGTTTGGGCTGAATGTGAACTCGAGCTTAATATCTCGGTCTGGGCATTTATCTTCTGTTTGTAAGTCTAAAACTAGTAAAGGAATTTAAGAGGGATTTCGTCCGAATCAATCACCTGCCAATCCAAATCCCAAGGGTATCAAAAAAAGGGAAAGGGGGAGCAAAGCTTTGCTTTCAAGTTTAAAAGTAGCTCTGCTGCTGCTGCTTATTCAAAATCCTTTTTTCTTATTAACAATAATACCAAAATCCAAAACTTTTCTACGAAAATTAGTTCGTCACCTGAGGTGTGCCTCGTTTGGCTGGTATTTTTCAATTTGATATCGTCATCTCTTTCTATTTGGTTTCAGGCTAGAGAATTTGCTCCCAAAATTCGACATGTGATAGACTGGTAATTCTCTCATTGAGTGTATTCAGAACCAAATCCGATTCGAATCAAATTCTTTTTTATAATAATTTGGAAGACGTCTCAACCCAATGAGTGCTGGGTTTGGGGTTTTTGTTGGCGATTTTAGCTGTCATTTGTTTTGTCAGGTTATTCCTTGATTCTTATAAAGACAAAAATCTTCCAATATATTGTATTTTAGAAGAATGTAATTCTTGTCAAATTAAAACTTGAAAAATGGTAAATAACAGCTCAAATTTTCCGATTTGGTTTCTTGGGGTTCTTTATTGCACTTTTGGGCAACTTCAAGCTGTTTATCTTGAAATTGTCAAGCCTGCTATTGGAGCAGCTACTTAAAATTCATTTATATATTAAAAAAAATTGGTTTTTTTCCTTCTTGTTACTTGGTGCTGCAATTGCTCTGTACATTTGTGAAGTGTTTGTCGGGGAACGAAAACATGGTTTTTGCATCGAAATTGAGCTACGTAATTGAGGTCTTTACTAGCATATCAATTAAAAAGTAGTTTCTAAACAGTTGCTTGATTGTATATTTGAGTTGCCCAAGTTAGAAGGTTTGATTTGCATGCGGTACTCTTTATCAGGAAAAATGAACTAAATCGTAGTTCTGTATTACATTACACCCTAAGTAGTGGTGTGATATCTATATAGTTCCGACGCCTTTTTTTTTTTGAGGTATTTGTGTTAAACATTCATATATAATGCATATTTGGACTTGTGTATGGAGATATGATCCTCAAAATATATGAAAAAACATAGAAAAAATCGAACATACTTGTAACCGACACTCATAGCTGAGTTTGAGTAACATAGTGTGGTGTTGTTCCAAAAAAGCAAAACGCTAGTTGTAGTCGCTAACAAATGCTGAATTGAATAACTGTTGCAATTTGTAACTCGATATTAAGCTCTAACAAGTTATTTTGCCAACTCTTATGTTTTATTTACAGACACTGAAGGTGACAATTTGCATGAAGATGTCCCTGAAACATTTGAGAATAAGTGAGATGAAAATGGTTTGATGGACTGTATTTTTTTGAGTTCCATATATGCGCTTAGGTTATATATTCTGGGTTTTCTTTGAACTTTAAATCTGTTTCTAAACAGGGAAGCATTGATAGCGTGTGTTCCAAGCTATGAGGAGACATATATTAAAGTTCCTAAAGTATTGAACAAGGAGTAATAATGTTTGGGTACCATATTGTTATCCCTTTAGTTCCACCATAGAATTTCATGGATTCTCATTTAATTGCTTTTGGAGGAGCATAATTTCCCCACATGATAAAATATTCTCCGCACTGAAATCTGTGTTCGTAATGTTTGTCAACGGACGACGGGACGCATATCTCAGTGGAGGCATCTCAATTGTAATTTGTAAGGGAAGATACGGCTAGTAAATGTCCATGATGTAGTTTCTTGAAGCTGTCGATATAGGAGCATGATTGTCTCCCTAGGTGTTTTATTGTAAACAAATTGTTGAAGTCAGTGATCTTAGGAAAGGTAATTTAATGGCATGTCAGCAGGCAGCCCTCTGAGGATTTGGTGAAACAAATGCTTGTGGCCTGGTTCTTTGTTCACGTTTTTCTTTCCTTCCATGTCTGGTGGGCACCATTTTGTATCTGCCTTCACCTCCCGCTTTAGTCGCAGCTTTTCCGCCTCTTGATCGGGAATGTCAAGTGTCATACGAGTGGCTAGACCATGGTAGTTGATATCATATCGGTATTGTTCCTACTAGTTGATGCATCACTTTATAGAAAAAATTTCAATATATTAACATTATACTTTTTCAATTTTTATACCGGTTATAGTGGTCTGTCTAAACTTGTATTGATACTTATCAACTCCTATTAATGGGTACGAAATTTTGATTTTTTTTAAAAAATTTTATTTATTTGATTTTTTTAATCATTTCATAGCACGGTTTAATCATAATTTTTTATTAGTTTATTCAAAAATAAAATGCTTGTTGAATTATATAAACACGTATAATTGAAGTATATTTATAAATGTATATTTATATATGAATACATATTTCATTATAAAAATTGAAAATAAAATTTATATATATATATATATATGTATAAAAAAATAATTAAAAATTATTTTAAAAAAACGCAAAATAATATATCAAAACACATCACGTATTATTACCAAATAAATAAAAAGGATAGTATAGAATAGTAACTACATTCGGGTATGTTGGGAAGTTCCCAGGCATCGGGCTGAAAACTTGCAATAAGATTTTATCTTTTCTCTGGGATGGGGGAAAAGGTAATTTTCAAAGAATGCCCTGGACCCATCACCCATAGGAAAGCTTCAAAAGGTACAAACAATATTCATAAACTTGGCACCAAAGCACCAAAGACATATTCAAATCATTTCTCTAAAGCATTAGTATTACCCCCAATTCCTTATTTACATTGCAACTCTGCAAAATTAATGGAAAAAAACTTGAATGAATGCCATTCTCACTCTTAAATATTTTTTTCTTTTTTTTTTTTTGCCCCTCTGTTTCTATTTCTACTTGTGTGTCAAGAACTCGGTTGTTACTCTTTGAGTTACATACAAAAATAGAAGAGTAAAAAACTGAACAAAAGAACCTTGTTAACGTGTAAGTATACCTCTTCGATACTGATGTTCATGACTGCCAAAATAGCTCGAAATCATTACTATACAGTGAGCGGTCTTGAATCTCCAGATTCGCAACGTGCCAATTTATAAGCTGTGATTGGAAAAGTTTACACAAAACCAGTCCGGCTGGAAAAATCCACCATTCACTTTCATCCCTGCATCCAAAACCATATTCACCCCCCCCTCATGTTAAGCAAGAATGGTAATTACACCTGAAACTTTCCTTTGAACCTAAAACAACAGCAGTTTACTTACATGTTAATATTCCATGGCTGAAGATTCGGGGTCCTTTTGCTTGATGACGACTGAATATAGTGAATATACCCGCACAGAAATGCAACACCCTGGTGATCGATGAGATGATGATGATGATGATTACCATACAGATATTTGATTCGAAGAAAACCAGGTTACAACTACTTTCTCGTACTTGAAGCAACTAAGAATGCAAAAGGATACTAGGCTAAAAAGATAAGAAATTTTAGGATTAAAAAAAAAAACTCATCTTGCCATCAAATACTCGTTAATTGGAGCGAGGAAAATGAGGTTGGGAGGAAGAAAAAATTTTCTCATGCCCAAGGGGAGGGGATTGAGGGGGTAAGGGCCATTTAAATTCACCATTATTAACCCTTTTGTAGTTAAATTAGTCTGAAATTAATGTTCTACTACTAGTTAAGGGTTAACACAAGTTCGTTACCAGATATTCTTTTGACATAGGAATTGTAGAAAAAATAAGACCAAAAAAAAAAAAGATGTTTTACAAGTGAAGATAAAAGTTACAGGAACTTACAACATTAATCAAGGATGTTAGGTTCCACAAAGCATAGAAACGTGCAAGACCTGCAGATCGCCTTGGTCCATGACTGAATAAAGCATTTATGCCAGCAGGAAAAGGAAGAAGTATACCAAGAGGTAAAACAAGCAAAACTACAAAGACATCCACCAATGATATTGAATACAACTGGAGGAATGTAAGCAACACTAAGCTAAAATCTCCTAAAAGCAGCATTGATATGACTAAACCAACAAGATCCTGCAATCATAAAAATGTGTTAAGTGAAAGATTTAAATCTGTAGATACTTTGCAAGTAAAAATTAATATAATCCTTAAATAAATGTAAGCTACCTGGTGACCAACAGGTTTAGTATTATGGACAATGAAAGAGAGAAGGCAAAACATATCTCTCTTCTCTTCAAGCTTTTGTAAGCTATTAGTATCTATAAGCCCTCTGAAACTCCTGCTCCGCCTTGCAGAACCTTCACTGCTTCGGTGACCTTGGGTTAACCGCACATCTTCTCTTGGATAACCAGATTGATTTCGCATGTATGTGGCCATCATACTGAAGCAAATAGATAAGTAACCAAGTTAAATTCCATATAATTAGGCATCAAATGATTCCATCATATGCATACACATATGTATGATATAAAAATTCAACAATTTAAATTTCTTCCCATCAGACAATAAAAGTACAATTACTCTTTAACTTTAGTTCAGTGGACCTTTTTCTAATACTCCCCAAAGATTATCCTATTCCTGCGTTGGGATGTATTTCTATTTATTCAATCAATATGTTCTTGAGATATGCCAACTTGTCTTTGGTACCAACTACATGGAATTAAATGCCCATGTTCAGACAGATAATGATGCACAACATACACACACATTATTACCGTGAAACTAGCTCACTTCTGACTCCACCAGCGGTATTTCCTGAGGATAAAGGATCAATGTCCTCTTCAACAGAGTACACTAAAAGTCCATACTGGCGATAACCCCCAGGTGCTGCCTGAAACCAGGCAAGATCAATGCGTACGCCATGGATTCTCAAAGCAGGATTAGCATGCGTTTCAAGCCATTGAAGGACAGGTCGAAATGTTGCTCTCAGCCGTCCACGACAAACCAGGCGTAATTGTGCATTTAAACCAGCCACCAGACGATACCAAGTAGTAGGGGCCACCAGCTGTGAGGTATAACAATCAACAGAACTTCATTGCAACTAAAATTTGGAAGATGAACCCATGCTTTCACCAAGTTCATGGCTAAAATGTGAGAGCTAACCTGACTCATAAGACTGGTAAGAATGCTATCAGTTTGGAGGGAAAATGGAGCCATATAACTTCCGTCACCTCCAAAAATTATAGCCATAGGAAACCGTTGAGGGAGACGGGGAGGAAGTTCTGTTCTCTTTTCATCTCCACCAAGGAAGAAGTCCACATAAGCCAGCATTAAGTCAGAAGTTGCAGATACCTACAGTGACCGAATACAAGAATTTCAAGTTTGAGACTACACCCAAGAATTATGCTTTAACTACACTTGCATCAAGATTAAAAAATCTGTATAAGCAGTAAATATGGAATCAATGCATAAATCCCAAAAAAGTTCATACTGTAAGACCTGTTTTCATGAGTTCTTTCTGTTTTTTAGCCTTTGACTCAAAAACAACCATATTCCTAGATAGAGCATGAGCTCTACTGACGATGTATATTGGTCTCAGGGCAAACATTTTCACCTCCAAAATTATAGCATCCATCTAACCATGCATTAAAGGAGCCACTTGATCACTCCTTTAGTTTGGCTTCTTTTTAATTTAGAAACAAAACCTAGAAATTTCTTGGACATGTTTGTAAAACAAATTGAACAGAGACCTAAAAAATCTCCAGAATTCATGAGAACTTCAGCATGGTATTGATACATAAGATTAGATAGGAAGAACATTTACCTTGCCATTCTAAGTAATACACATCATAAGAAGAGCATAAAATTTTTTAACAATCAACTAGAAAGAGTTCAGAGCATAAAAGACTTCTATTTCAGTCCTCAGACATGGTTTACAAAAGATGACGATAAAAAAAGAAGCAAAGATGAATAAGCTAAAGCAACTGTGAGATTGACCTGAGAAAAAACTACAAGTAAACCAAGTAAACAAAGCCATACTAGTAAACAAATGAAACCAAGAGTAGAAGTCAATAGAAACCTTAAGCCCCTCATAGAGAGCACGTGAACGGCAAGAACGTAAGCAAGCATGGTCATATTCTGATCGCACAAACTCACGTAATCGTTGCAATATCATTCTTCGGCGGCATTGCTGCCATGACAAAGCAAGTGGATACGCAAGAATAGAAAGAATGGTGTAAATTGCACCTTCCCACCACTGGTAAGCAGCAATTGCATTAATCTCATCCACAAATGCATTGTACGCACCCTCATATCTGCCAGGTCAAGGACATCAAATCAATGTGTAACAATAATGATTACATATTGCAATATGAGAAGCAATTCAACAGAAAACTTAGCAATATACTCACACAATCTCTATTATTTCTTCTGGAGGATTGTAAGGCAGATGCCAAGGTTCACTGAAAGTATTAGGACCCATGAAATACATTCTGTGCACATGACTTTGTGACTCCTCAACTCTGTTTGTTTCCAATACCTGAAAGGGGAAAAAAGACAAATTTAAGTAAGCCAAGGGGGAAAATGGGCGAAAGAACAAAGGAATTGATAATCTAACACGGGGGGAATACATTATAAAGAATTAAAGAATACAAATATCAGCATAGAAGGCCAGGAATTCCATGAAATAATAAAAAGACTCAACATAGAAATATTGTATACAACCTCATTTAATGACTCCAAGAATGGGAAAGAATGATCTATCCGAGAGCCATGCTGGGTGGGAGCTGGCCCAGGTAATTCATCAACCCCAACAAATTTTATTCGTGCAACACTAAGCACCAGTGCTAAGAGGATGAGAAGACCTACAAGTAAAAGACAAAATAACCAAGGTCCCCCAAATGTGTAAATTAACTCTTCGAGAGCTGTAAAACAATGTGGCATGTGAAATCTGTCCGAAATGCATTCGTATGGACAAGGGGTTTCGGCAATACCACCTGTGAAGGAAGGAAGAGGTTTTGAACATTAAAGTACCATAATGAAGAAAAAAGTAGAAATTAATTTATGTTAAATAGGACATGAAATCAAAAGAAAAAACCCTCAGGACAAAAAAAATCCAACAACTGCAGTATAAGATAAGTATGCTATTTGAGTATAATCTACTTGATACCAACAAAATGCAAATGTACCTCGAACAGCAATATAAAATGCACGATGGGGAAGCTCTGAAGCTGGGCAAGGACGACAGAGAGAACTATCAGATCCACTAACATTCTTGTAAGTACCAACAGGACATTCCTGGAGACACAGAAATAGTTATTTTGAACTGCTAAAAGTATTAACCAGTTTGTATGAGTTCAAAAGAAGAAAAAGGATTTTCACATACTAGCAGAAAGAGATGAAAGATAGACTTGCTCCAATCAATTTGGAGGACAAGTGGACAACATTATGTTAATTACACATCTATCAGAACAAAGTAAACTTAGTCCAATAAATTCATGGATACTAAATTGGCCCATAAATTCAGCCACAATTGGATTGGATAAAATTTTTCTCCACCTTAAAAATGCGCAAGCAGTTCAATCTAGAATGTTAATTTGGTTACTGAATATTTTAAAGTTCCAAGAGCATCAAATAAAAATATAGCCCGACTACCAAATTTCACATTAAACGAAAAGAATCTGAGAATTTTCAAATTGCAACAGAATTGCCAACTTACCGCACAAAATGTCCCATACAGCCCCTTTGGACAAGCTTTACCAGTCACAGTTCCATTTTCTCCACCACTGCTCTCATCTCTACCTAACCCTCCCCTGTAAAATAATCGAAACATTGCCATGATAGAAGATAAACTCCATAAACAAATGTCTATAACAAGTATTAAGTAACAAATATAAAGTAGATGGCAATGACACAATTTCTAGTTAATGGAATGGCAAAGTAAGAAGTCCTTTTTGGCAAGCAGTGACTGCGCAGGTTGTGATTAGCTAACTTGTTGTACACATTGTTTATTAAAACTGTTCTCTCAAGATATAGTTCCAGACAGATGCTTCAAAGCAACGACGTATTATAAGGATCAAATACTCACTATTGCTACCAAAATCCCAAGGTCAATTCAAACACTTTTAACAGTTTCATTTGATTCATAGCACCAAAATGAGATCTAAGCATTATAGGATAACAATTTTAAGTCTACCACCCAAGTCCCAAAAGCAAATCTTATACAATCATATTTGCAGTTTAAGGCTTCAATCTGCAGTATTCTGAAATAATAAAAGCCCAAGCATACCAATCACTTCATGAGTTGTAAAACAGTAACTCCATATAAAACCACCGCATTTCTAACATAACCATAAAACATTCCCCATATAATAATACTAGGGAATGGACTTCATGGTTACAAAATGAGCATGCTTTTGATTAATTTTGTATTCTGTTTTTATAGGATTAATTTCTATATTCACTAATGCCCTCAATCAAACAAAAAGGAAGAAGATACATAATAGTCAGAGAATGTGACAAAATCTAGGTTGAAAAGCTCGTTAGCAGTTATTATATAATATCATTTTACGGACATACACCACCTGGAATATTGTTTGCCCAATATACCATGGACCTAGAAATGTTACCAAATGTGTAGGACCATCAGTAAACTAACATTCAGAAAAAGAAATTACAATGGAAACAAACCTTGCATTGATGCTTCCCTTCACACTAGCAATCGGCTGGTAAACATCTCCGGTGGGAATATCTGACCAATGAAAATGAATCCTTCCACCTCCTCCTCCCCCAACCCCTTTGGAACTACCATATCCCCCAATGCTTGAAAGAATAGCAGATTCGCCAAGAGTCAATGTGTGCAGAAACAGAAGTACAGTACCACCAGAGCCACCCCCAGGAGCGATGCTTGAATCATTAGAAACAGAATACTCTTGTTGCCAGACTGTTTCTTCAAAACTTTCTCCATCAGCCCTCACAGCACCCTCAACAGACAAACTTGACAATGGATGCTCCATGGAACCCATCACTGTTCAGACATAACATCTCATGAAAATTCAAGGAACAAACTTAACAAAAGCAGCAGCTATTCACTAAGGCTATGTTTGGTAGGGACGATGGAAAGGGGGAAGGATGAAAGTTTTTTTAATCTAATGGTTGGGGTTTATAATATCTGCCCTCTTGTAGCTCAACCATTAGATTAAACTTTTTCCATCCCCTTTCCATCCTTCCTACAGACGGAGTGTAGGAGTCTAAGACCATATAACAACTCAAACAGGGTCCCATTTTCAACAGATGAAGAAATTAAACCTTTTTCAACATTTTCTTATGTAAATTATAAGCTAAAATAATTACAACACTCCAACCCTAGGACAAGTGAAAGAGTTCATATTTCAGTAACTGCAAATCAACCAACCATTCGCACTAAAGTTCTAGCTGTCCAGCATGATTAACAAAATTTCACCTAGTCATATAAACATTTAAGAGAAAACAGACACCAAAGTATAAATGGCACTCAAACAAACCTTACTAAGACTTGCTTATCACAATCTTCATAAATCAAAAAAAAAAAAAAAAAAAAAAAGGGCCACTAACATTATGCCCACGAAAAAAATTACCAAAAGCCTTACCTATAACACCACCACCTGCAGTCGAATCAGCTGAGCTCTCGTTTCCGCTTCCACTACCAAGTTCGCAGGGCAACTCTGAATTCCCATATGAAATACCACCCTCAACACAACTACCATTATAACATCCAAGCCCCCCTTTACCACCATGGCCGCCACCACTGCCAATACCATTGTCTAAAAAATTTCCTCTACCCACACCACCTACACATCCTGTACAAGAACAAAAAGAAGTCCATCCAAATATGACTTTTAACCAGTTTCCAACTCAGCTGTCTTTCTTTACTTTTCTTCAAGACAAATAAGAGATGCTAAAGTGGTAGACAAGACCATCTTTATGGTGGAGTTGATTTGTGTACATGCACAACCACGTGTGTGTCTGTCTGTGTGTCTATATATTATATAGAGTGAGAAATTGAAGAAAATATAACCTAAACCACAATGGAGAAACGTACCCATCCCAGATGCACTAATTATTCCAGAAGATTGCACAGATATCATTCTTGCCCAATGGAAATGAACAACAGATCCCTTAATAAGACCTTCGACGGTGATGTCCTCAACGCGGCATATCTAAAAAACAAACTAATGAAACAGTTGAGCAGAAGCAAGCATATTTCTCAGTTCATTACTGCACAACTATATTTAATAAACACCTGGAGAGTAAAAGACAGAGACGAATTCACGTTGCAATCTTCAGGTGGATGCAGTAGCTCAATGGGGCAATCTTGGAGCTCACAATAAAGCTTTGGCGTGCTGCCAATAGCAAAAAAGTGGGCCAGTGAGACATATAATAAGAAGGATAGAAATCTTCGATCCAAGGGTGATGCAACAAAATCAAAACTTACACAGCATCAGATGATGCATTCTCTAGGGGACCACGTAAAACAGATCCAGGTCCAACCTTCATGCAAAACAGATATAACTAATTCATTAACCATACAGGACAACTAATACAGATCTCCCAGCAAACAGTACTAAATCCTGCAGCAAGGATTCATCACAACTGGCAAATGGCATTCATAAATATTTATACCATATATGTGACCATGTACATGAGCAGCACCTTCAAGTTTAGCTGTTATGATGATTAATTCATTTTGATAGGCAAAGTCTATCCACCAACATGAACATACATGACTCTGGCAACAAGGAAAATCAACAGAACTATGCATTACATGAAATTTACATTGCTTTATCCTCCAAGAAAAGTTAAACAGCCCAACACTCAAATTCACACTTCCATTCAAAAGAGGCTTCCATAAGAAAATTTTTTACCATGCTTAACACTGCAAATCACAGGGAAACTACAAATAAATCATCGTCCTTGGTAAAACTGAAGATAAGCAGATGGGTCACAAGTGGAAATGCAAAGTTTAGATAGATGGGTCACAAACGAAAATGCAAGTTTAGATAGATAGGTCACAAATGAAAATGCAAGTTTAGATAGAGCAGTAAAACTTAATGAGTTAGTAGAGAACTAGAAAAATATCCTTATTATCCAAAACTGTCACTCAACCATTAGAATTTAGCCTCCAAATCAAAATGTTCCCAGAATATACAATCAGAAATTCAAAAGCCAACAAAATTTATAAACCTTTGAACAAAATTTAACAACCAACCAATTATCACAATAAAATAATCACTTACATAAATACTGTAAAATAGTGATAGGACCAGACGTTGCGCCTCAATCTTATCTCCAGGGCCAGATAAATTCAAGAAACCTTGTCCATGTACTCCCAAATTTGCATTCGAATGTATGACTGATGATTCCTGAGTAAGGGAGAGGGAAGGTGTCAACAATGATTACATTCTCAGAAACATGCAACAGAAATAACAAAGATGTGGGTTAATCACCTTGAGAACAACTAAATTGCTAGCCTCAAGCCATGAAGTTGCAACAGTTGCGTCTTCACCACCATCTATTAGCATTTTGGAATTCCACATCAAGAATATTTTCACAGTCATGCGTAAAGCCCCATATACCTTATGTGAATCAAACGGGGAGATTATAAAGTATCAGAAGCATATTATAAATAGGTAAGGAAGGAAAATGGGAAAGAAATGGTCAAATAAAGCAGAAATAGATGGAAAGCAGCTGAGATAGCTGATATATAATGCTCTCATTACAAATCATCTGCCTGCTTCTGTAAGGATGTTTAAAGACATGTTAACAACATTAAGATGTGTCAGATGACGAGGAAATACATGGCTACAATGATATACAACAGACAGATAGAACTTCAATTAAAATAAAATCAGCTACTTCAAGAAGGGTATTCTGTATTTTAAACTAGTAAACAACTTAGCAATGTGACAAAGATAAGAGTTTAGAAGACAACTGAACACTAAATATGGAGAATATTGCCTCACATAATGATACGAAAAAGAATATGAGACTTCATCATTCAAGTCCATAAGAAAATGTGTCAGTCACCTTGATTATAGAATCACTCATTAACAATTCTTCTGCCAATAGTTCAAACTCTGAAGATGCATAATGTGCTAGCCCAAAGCTCATCATCCCCCCACATAGTAGACTTATCTGCCCTCGCACCTGTGTAGGAAACAAACAACAGAATTAGGTTCCTCATGCCAACCCTAATTTTATCTCCTGAAATGCATAATCATAAATTATGCAATGCAGAATGAGGTGCAAGAATAGAGTAGCAGCTCCCAAACAGGGGGGGGAAGTAAAAAAAAAAAAACCTTAAAGAGAGCACTTTAAATATTAAAGGTGTATACTCAATTTACAATTAGCTCAGATGGCTAAAGAAGAAGCCAATAATCATAAGTGTCGGATGATGCAAAAAATTTTTAGTATCTTGTTAGAAAGACAAAGACTTAATTCTTGAACCTGGACACGACTCCAAAGCAACGGAACAGTGGCTCTGGCATGATTTCGAATATAGACATTAGTCCAAAGTGGCTGGTAAGGAAACTCTAGAAGAAGAGTATCTGTATCTGTTGACAAATTATGATTGTTAACAGTAAGGCTTCGGGGCACAGCATCATAAAGGGTTCCAGCAGCACCAGCATTCTCTGGGCAGCCACGACTAATTCCTCCTGCAAGATGGTAATCAATTGGTTAAGCAATTACCATAACCATAAATGTGATAAGTAGGAGCAGAAAAAAAACAAGAAATACAAAATATTAAATAATGAAATCAGAAGGCTCTCAAAGGTGAAATCAATTTCCAACCATATCATCCAACAATAGTCCATTTATCACAAAAGTTATTCATTATTTCACCATCAAAAGACATCCCTATAGTTCAAAATACTGCAATAATTAAAAACTGCTTTAAACTGCACTTAAAAGATCTACACAATCTTTTGCTCCTTGGTCATGTGAAGAGTGTACCTTCTTTTAGCAACTAGAAAGTAGTCAAGTATTCATAAAAATGCTTTAATTTCTTCCTCTTAATAAATACTGAGCTTCTTCCTATGATCCATCATAATGAAAATGGGGAAAAGAAGTAAAAGGCTTACCATGCACATAAATTTTTGGTTCATCATGTCTGCTGAAAACATCAACTGAAACTCTTCCACCACCCCCACCACCAAAACCATTACCTCCACAAGCACTTATCATGCCATTTCCAATCCTGCTCTTCACAGAACAACAGATAGTTTAACGTTAAAACCATAATTATACAATGACATTTAACCTATAATTATAAATCTAAGAGAGCCAGATAATTAAAACCAAAGGCAAAGAAAAATATTTCCAAAATTGCAGCCACATAAAGCATAACAACAGGCCGGTACTACGCATATATAAGATAGGATTCATCAGCTATCATCACCCTGTACCAGTTTTTTTTTAAAAAAAAAAAATCAAAACGAAGATAAAATACATCAGGCATGGCCAAAACAGTGCAGAAATGATAATGAGACCTAAATCCCATTCCTCCAACTAACAAATGGTGGCTTAAAACAATATAAATAACCTAGCAGCCAGACGGTCCACATCAGATATCCCAGGATCAACTTAGCTTCTAATGTTTACATCAGAAAAACGGAATTGTAATGTTCTCTTTAAAAGTTAAAGATCATAACTTAGCGACAACTAGCCATAAAATAAAATGCGAACTTTCGAAAAGTTCCAAATTGGATAATGCATGTTTATATCCAAGGGTCATGAGACAAATCACTTCATTTAAGCTTGTGAAATGATTCAATTTGGATATTCAGCCCATGTGCTAATAAATAGATTCCTGTTGTTGTGTTAATGTAACAACTGCACCATGAGATTGGAATCTAGGTCTCATTAAGATCTAAATAGTCTGATGACTCGATAATGAGGATTATCACATACTAGAAAGCATGTTCTCATTGGTAGTGCATAAAGCAGTATGATTTCCTCAAGTGAAAGTTAACTACTAATGGAAAAAGCTTCAAACTCTCCATATTAAATTAATTGGAGGTGCATTTACAAAGCCAAAAGTATTCACAGCCACAGTTATTAGATATTTGCAAAAATTGTATGCAGTATGTTCAGCAAAACAAAACATTGTTCCAAAAAAAAAATAAAAGCGCCCTTGCTGTGTGTTTTATCAATATCCTGACGTCCAGTCGTATGCATGATAGGTGAAATAATAGAGCTTTAAGATATTTCATCAAATAAGTGCATTCATCATCACAACAGCCAATTACCAGCCTAATTGAACTTTCATTACTATTATTCCATAGTTTTACACTTAGAACGCCTCCTATTCCCCCACTATTCTGTGCTTTTCTAGTCTTCTCTACAACTAAGACTAAAGAAAATTCAACGCTTCCAACAAGTAATTACCTTGTTTGAATTAACAATGATTTACACTAAAAACCTTAGCTGGGTCACATAGACAGCCGCTTAAGTATCAAATTTTCCACTACTGGGTAATCATATCTTCTCTTTATTCCCTACCTTTCTGTTTTTCACTTACCAAACAAAGACAACGAGATAACCACCAACTTCGGAAACTAAATAGCTAAAGAAACAGTAAAAGAACTCTTTAAGAGTCAAAATAAACAAGAGAGAAATTACATTTTATGAGATTTAATATAGATACTACCACCTGATCCACCACCTCCCTTACTCCCTCCATCACCCCCATCAGACAACAAGCTCCCATTCACCTCCAACAACCCTTTAATTTCCATTTTCACCCGGCCACCACCTCCCCCTCCGTAATCCACCTCTTTACTCGTTGTGCCTCCCTTACTCCCATAACTGCACGGATCCTGCAATGATGACCACGAATAAGCATCTCCACCCCAGACATCCTCCGGCAGCTTCCCATCCTCCAACAAACAACACGCGCCGCGGCCCCCATGACCTCCGCCCGCTCCCTCCACTCCCTGAGGTGTCCCACTCGTCTGCGGCGGTGGGTCCCCCGCCCATCCCGTAGTGTTCACGGCCGAGCCATTGGAAAAACTAGCGTTATAAGCCGCGAGCTCAAAAGCACCAGTTACTACAGTAGAATTTTCGCCTAAGGAAAAGTTTCCGCTGATGTTTACGGTTATTGAACAGCCCAAGGAGGCGCAATGGAATCTAACTCCGGGGAGGATGTAGAAATTACCCTTTCCCTCTATATACACGTCACGCGTGAGGTTCAAATCGGCCACAATCTTACAAGTGGAATCCAGAGAACCTACCCCGCCGAGATCATCAGTGCAAGATACGGACGGGGCGTGAGGAGGAGGCGGAGGAGGTGCCGGAGGCGAGTAGTCTTGATGGAACAAAAGAGCTTCGGAATCCGAATCGATTATAGAAAAATCCGATTCGAGGATCGAAGAGGAAACAGAGATGACGGCGGTGTAGAAGAGGAAGAAGGTGAAGCAATGGAGAAAGCGAGAGTGAAATCGAGCCATTCACTGCTGGTGAAAGTCATTAGAATGGAGGGTTAAGATTTAGTTTTGGAACTAAATTTCTTGACATGGAACCGCACGGGAACAACAACCGTCGAAACCACCGTGGAAAAACGAATTTAGAATTATTTTATAAATTTAGGGGAAAAAATTGAAAACCCTATAAATTTATTTATCTCTGACGCCCTGCAACCAAACAAGAAAAGAATTTGTAGAGAGAGAGAGAGAATGGTCTTTTCACAGAGAGGGAGAAGAAGGAGAGAGAGAGTAAGTAATAAATTAAAAAAAGAAAAGATGAGAGAGAATGAGAGAGCTTTACTAGGGGCCGAAGAAGAAGAGGAAAACATAGAGAACGGTAAAACTTAGGTGAGCTTGGTTCTTTAGCGCATCTTAATCGATGATGATTGGTTGAGTTTTTTATTTTCGTCAATTTTGCGGGGCCAGTCGGTCTAACGTGTGCAGGAGTATATCAGGTTCTGCTAAGTTTGGATGTTGTAGATTTCTTTTTTTTTTTTTTTGCCCTTTTTTATGGACTTCAAACTTTTATTAAAGACCGTTTAAGCAATACCTCCCGGGCAGTTGGCAAGGGAATTGACTATTTGAAGCGACGGTGTAGAATTTGTCTAAATCCTGAGATTATTAATTATTAATTAATTGAAAACAAAAGCTCTACTTTTAAGCCTAACCTTAATATATCTGTAGCATGAGTGAAGTTTACGCGCGTCGGGGGAGAGGACCTCTCTATCATGGGGGAAAAGCGCAGCATCAGGATTTGATTAAATTACCCGCATGGTATCTACGCTTCTCGTGTGATAGGACCAGCAAAAACGGCTACTGTTTTGTTAATCTCAGTTAGTGTGATTCTTGCTGCATAAAAGAACATCACATGTTCATTTAATTTATTTAAATATATTAATTAATGTATTTAATTAAATATACATATTTGTATAATAAAAAACATCACATGTTCATTTAATTTAAATATTAACTTAACCTTCCAAATTTGGTTAAATATGTTTAATTGTATGCATTTGTTATTTCCGTCTTCATTAAACAAAATCATAAATTCTTTAAATTAAAGCCCTATGTTGGCATCTACTTGTTCTTAATAAATTAATTGGTTTTACACATGTCCAAATAAATATAAAAACATATACACTGTTTGAGTTTTTTCGATAGTTGTGTTTATCTTCGTTTAAAAATTGGGCTATTCATTTATTATAATGAATATGATTTAATTCGGATTGTGTCTTAAACACGTATAAAAAGTTTATAATATTAATATAATTTAAAAAAAATTGTATTATCAAGCAAGCCTTTTGAATTTGATTAATTAAATTTAATTTTGAAAAAAATAAAATTTGTTACCATTTGACTCATACCTAAGTTATATTAAAAAGAGACAATGATATGACAAAAAAATGCTGTAATAAAATCCAAAATACATTAAAATGATGTGTAAGAACGTGTTTGAGAATCGTTCAAGAAAATAAAAATAGATTTAAGGTAAAACTTGAAAATTCCATTACATAAAATGGGAAAGAAAATGAAAATGTTTGTATGGCACTTAGGAGATTTGAGGTTGGGCCCATTGAATTTGGATTCAACAAGCTCAGCCTATTAACACTGAACGTCTGGGCAAAAGATTACTCCAAATGAGGTTGAAAAAAAAAAAAAAGAATCAAGGAATGCTCCAAAGACTGCCAAGATGTTGAATTTACTAACATTTTTACATCCTTCTGGACGATAGGAGAGATAGGGGAGTTGATAGAGAGATTCCTTGTTTGAAAAATGGGATTGGAGGAGGGAATGATTTGAAAAGCTTCTTCAAACAGTGCGAACCACAGATTGTAAAGAGACATGAAAAAGACAAGAAGTTTTGTCAAATTATACAGTTTGATAGTTCATTTGGAATAATCTTAGTAATTCATGTATGCATGTCGAGTTTCTTGTCTTTATGTTTCTCTAATTAATGTAAAATATAAACATAATACAAATTATTAAATATATTAAAATTTTAAATATAAATATATATATATATATATTAAATGTGTTGCCTTAATTACGTTCAATTATATTACCGTATCCAAAATTATTTGATATAATTTGCAAAGTCCTTTTCAAGATCAAAAGAATTTGACAATTTGTAGTTTTTTTTTTTTATTATTTTTGTTTGAGACTGATGGTTACTATGAATATTCTTTTTTTTTTTTTTTTTCAATGCTTGGTTATGGCAGAGTTGAAAGGAAATACACAAGGGGTAAAATTGACCCAATCTTCAGGTTCACTTACAAAAGGAGATGTAATCATGACTATAAACACTATAACTTTCTATATCATCAAGACAAGATGAAATGAACATTTGCAAAGGAAAGTTATCAGTTTCAGGTGTACAAAATACTCGATGTGAAGTCTTCATTTTGCCTCTGCCAACCTCTTCCGGAAGGGTGATTCCTTTCCCTTCTGTCATAGTGTCGGTGAATGAAAGTTACTCGTATTCTCAGGCTCTAGACACAGAAAACAGCCAACAGTAGAGTTATCTCAAAAACTGTAATCGGAACTACAAATCCAGATAATGGCTTAAATTTCTGCAGGTTTCTTTGTCCCTCAATTTTGTCATTGCTTTCATCTCTATCCTTCTTATCCACTCTTTGCTCACACAAAAAAGCATCCCAATCTCCTCTAGAGACTTGGGGGTAGAGCCGTTAAGCCCGTAACGTAGAACCATTACTTTTCTCTCCCTTGTTTCCAAACCATTCAAAAGATCATGAATGTCTGCCTTCATGTGCTGCCTCATCACAGTTTTTTCTGGGCTCCTTATTGACAAATCCGGGAAAAATTCCTGCATCATCATACCCACATGTGTCGTCAATCAAAGCATCATGATCGACACCATATCAAGCTTGCATGAAAGAATAAGAATGCACAAGCAGATACTGAGAAGCAATACAATGGAAAGTATTCCAAACCCATCATCCAAGGCTTCGAGACAATTCAGGAGAGAGTGGAAAAAAAATGAAGTTTTTGTCCCACATCATTGAATTCATAGAATTTATCCACGAGTATTAGTTTCAAAGATATAGAAACAACTTTCATAGTATTTGTTGACAATTTTATTTTTTTGTAAGTAAAAACTTTTCAAGTATACAAAGTAACACCAAAAGCCCTTCCATTCTCAACCATATTGATAAATTATCCAGGATACTATAAAATTATTCCTAGAATACCATTATGTGAAGTTATAATATAAGGTCAAGAGAAATCAAAGATCTTTAACCTCAATAAGTTATGTTCTTAGGTTGCATTGTTGATGCAAAGTAAGCCTTGGGTTTGGGGGGGGGGGGGGGGGGGGGGGGGGGGGGGGGGGGGGGGGGGGGGGGGGGG